>JANHFL010001226.1:89252-103473 GCA_032468155.1 Oxyrhabdium leporinum | reverse complement strand
GTCTGCGGAATAGGGGCGGTATATAAATCGAATAAATTATTATTATTATTATTATTATTATTATTATTATTATTATTGTTCCCATCTATTAGATCTCTAAGAGCTTTGTTCCAATTGCCTACTATAACCTTCCTGAAGGGAGGCCCAGAGGGATGTGCTGCATCAACAGACTCCAAAGACCATGCAAGCTGCTCCCTGTGTGTTTGGGAACTTATTCCAGCTTTGCTACAGGGGGACAAAAGCTCCTATTGTCTGAGCCTGTGGGAGAGTCTCAGAGTCTTGCTTAAACTAAAATCTGAAAAAGAGCTGAAGTGTGCTACTAAAAGTGAAAAGTGCAGCTGAAAGCTTTAGGAAGGCCTTCAGGTAGGGGGCAAAGTGCAGCTGGGAAAGAAGTTGGAACAAAACTGTGTTTGTAAACAAGTTTTTGCTGCCCTGCAGAGCACTTGGGAATTTTTGCAAAACACAGCTGGTTGGGTCACAGGCCCAGCAAGGGGGGGAAAATAATGAAATCAATTGTTATTACTTTGCCTTCTCTTGTTATTCTCCCCCCCCCCAAAAAAAAAGCTATAATTGAATTTGATGCACAAAAGGTAAATTTCAATGCAGCATATTCATTGGCATTCATTGTTTCTGGGAATCCTTAGCTAAGTTGTGGTGAAGCTGTTTTATCTTCCTCAACCTTTTCCTGTAGAGCCATCTGCTGGCCAAGGAGTAAATCTAATTCAGGCATTATCATTCCATCCAATATGGACAAATGGCAATGGATGCCAACTGTATAAACTCCTCCCTAAAATTTTGGATAAGTCAAAAGGTTCTATAATTGGATGAAAGTGAAGTTTGTTCAAGATATTTCCTTGAAGTCAAGGTTCTATTTTTCTGAAACACAAAAAGCCTTCTTATAATACATGCTGTTAATCCATCTAACTGGACCCCGATATTTATATTGTAAAATAACACTGTTGTATAATGACTGCCATTAGTTCTTTCCTTCAGGCATAAGTGTGCTCTCTCTAGAGATGTCAAGAACTGAACCAAGGACATTCTACAAACAAAGCACAGGTTCTATTGCTCAGAAACAGCCCTTCCCTGACTTGGGAGTTTAAATGAATGAATTTATTCCAACCTAGTGATCTAGAACTCAAATGATTTAAGTGAATTGAATCAAATGAGTGAGTAAAGTGAATTATGGCTTCTGTCTAATTACAGCAATGAGCTAGAAAGCTTATGGGACCAAAGTAGGTTATTTGATGTTTGTAGATATCTAAGTATTTTATACAATACTTATAAATAGATTTTGAAGCTGCCTCCTGCTTTGATGGTGCTACTTTACTGTCCATTGGAGGGAAAGAGAGATGGGGAAAGGCTGACGGGATTGTCCGGTCCATTTCTAATTCCAGTTTTGCTGCTGCTGGCATATAGATCGAGATATCCTTTCTTGAAACTAGTGCTGACCTCAGGCAAAAATATTCACCCACCAAGTAAACATTTTTTTCACACATCTATTTTTAAAAACAGTATTTTCCCCCCCAATTAGTTCGTATAGATACAGAATATCTATTAAGCACCTGTTCATATTTGATATTGCTCTCTAATCAATTAAACCAAATTCAGGGCTACCAAATCTGAACTGCAAAAAATCAAGTACACTTGATCGTTTCAGAGATAAAGTTTTCTGTATATTCTTGTTACCACTTTTGATTATTGCAGCCCAAATATAGCAGCTGTTATCACTAATAAAAAATGTTAAATTTAACTACGCTTATTCCTCCATCAACTAACTTTTCAGGTAAAGTAGATGATGGACTGTAAGCTCATATTTGCATGGGAACAGCTTAGAAGGAGAAACAAAATTAGGTAGGATGCCTAATACCACAAAAAGACATAAATAAAATCTATACTCCCTTGCTAGAGAAAGAGGCTAAACTGAATTTAGTCGAGAAAAGTGAAAAATTACTTGCTTAAAAATATAAAATGTGTACAAGCACTGTGGGTATACTGTAACGGTACTCTGTGCTTGTTTTCTACTCATGCACTGGGAATAATTTGTGCGGCAAACCAAAGAAGAGTCAGCATGGTGATGTTTCTGCAAAAAATAACTAGGGCAGTTTTAAGCTGATTAAACAGAAATTAATTTCCAAGTGATGGGATGTAATTATTCTGTTTTGCTTTTATTCACTTCAAGTACTGATTTTAATTCATTAAGGATACTTCAGAGAAACTGGATCAGATCAGATTCAGAGAGGGTGATAACGACGATCAGAGGACAAGAAACAGATTGAAAATGTGGTTAGATTGAACCTTAAGACCAGAAAGCGAAGGGATATATGACAGGACATCACATGGAAGTTAAAACCAGCTTTCTCTCATTCCAGAGTTTAGGACACGGAATGAGGAATGTAAGTTACAGTAAGAAAGATTGAGTATCATGTAAAAAAAAATATCAGAAAGGCTCCCCTTTAAAAATTCAGTTCCAGCAGAGGACAGTCAGCTGTTTGCCTGGGATGATTTACTTTTTGATACTTGCAGGAGTATTGCACTCAATAACTAACATGGCTCCCTCCAACTCAAATGTTTCAGTGATTCCTGCATTAAATTCTAAAGAGGTCCTTCTATCTCGTGTGTATTCAAGAATAGCCCAAAAAAATGGACAGGGAAGGCAATGAAGAACAAAAGAAATTTCCAAAAGTGCAGCCGAATAAAATCCATATATATATATGTGTGTGTGTGTGTGTACATGTATGTGTGTGTATATACATATATACATATATGTATATATGTATGTGTGTGTGTGCATGTATATATTTTCATTCATTTTCTACTGCAGTACCAGTGTTAGTGGCAAGACTTTCCCAAGATGCAACAGCACCCACATACTAATTCTAAAGTTTACAGATATTGAAATAACCACAGTCATATGTACTCACAGTCTAGGAAGCACCATTTGGGGGAGAGCTTCTGGCATGACAACATCTTTGGTTTGGCTCCATCTCCCTCCTGGATCAAAATAAATGAACAATAAAAAAATCCTGTGTCATTTAAGCTTACTGCCTCTTCTGTTTTCTTTGTCTTGTCTATATAACCCAGGTAGACTCAGTGCATGTATGTTAAGAAATAGTACTAACATACATACTAGAGCATAAAGTTGTACAGCTCAACAAACATGCCCCAAATATCACTGAACAGGTACTGATGCAAGCTGATCACACATTATGGAAGCAACAGAAGGAAAAAGAGGTCTTACAGGTAAGAAGAGAGAAAAAGATACACACCTGAGGAAATAAATTCTGAATAGTGGAAGTGCAAGAAGGGAAGTCCTGTGGAAAGGAAAGGAGCTGTGTTATCATGACAGTAATGAAGAACTTCATTAGAAATCCAGTTTTGTGTAGTGGTTAAGGTATTAAATTAGAAACTGGGAGACTCTGAGTGCTAGTCCCAACTTACACAAAACCAGCTGGATGACTTTGAACCAGTCACACCCTCTCAGCCTTGAGAAGGAGGCAATGGCAAAACACATCTGAAATGTTGATGGCACCCCCCCCCCCCAAAATAAGCTCTCACTGAGATTTGCAGGTGCATGTCATATCTATGATGAGCCTCTGTGGGTCAACTGTCTCAAATCATAAGGAGACTTTGAAGTGTAGGTAGAGCCTAAGTGCTCAAAAATACCATCCCAGTAATTCAAGGACTACAGTATCACAGCCTCTACCACATGTTGCCACTAAATGAACCAGTTTCGTAACTCTTCCTTTCTATAATAGTCCCAACTATCTGAAGAAACTAAAAGATGTAAAGTTTTGGGACTCTTCTAGCCTGAACATCTGCATTCTTCATTACCTGGTTGATACGCAAGTACTAGACAAAGAATGAATCCAGAATGTAAGAAAGAGCAGAAAGGAGAGGGATTAGAAGTAAACAAATACCCATTTTATTTTATATTTTTCTGTAAATCTAGTTTCAAGAGCAACCTTCCCAAACTTAGTGTCCCAGATGAATGGCAATTAGTTGAGCTGGATAGGAAAATTACTTGAAGCCACCAAGTTAGAGAAAGCTGCTCTTTCTAGAAAGGGAGGCTCTACCATACACTCAAACTGTAAGCCAAAGGAGGAAAACTGCAGGATGATTCTGTTGAAAGAGAATTTGGAGCATTGCTTATAAATATTTTCTGATTTTAAATTCAACCTTCTCTTAGACGTAAAGGCAGGTCTATGATGGGGTTTTTTGATTAAGGCAGAATAAATAAGACAAATAACATTCGGAAATCTCTCCCAACTGAAGTTCTCGCTGGATCTGAGAATGAGTTATTGTGAAAAGCATTTGTCTCTGTCTTGCAAATAAAATAGGATTAAAACTTTGTTTGGAATGTTTCTTTGAAGATATTAAATGATATGAGAATAAATACGTACTTAATTTCCCTTATCCATCCTCTTGAGTAGTTAGCTCTCTAGATTATAACAAGGTTATAATCTAGATTGTCTCTAGATTATATCTTTATTGATTATGGATATTTACATATCTCCTATCAATTAAGTTCTTTGGGTAGTTCAGTTGGATTAAATTATTATGCTGCATACCCTAGCTGGATTTCTTTCTTCTTTTTTTTACATATAATTCTTATTAAGGATTTTGATCACAATAGTTAAAACTAATACAAACTACGATTAAAGGAAGAAAATAATAAGAAAGAATGAAAAGTACAAGGAAAAAATAAGGAAAAGAAAAATACAAGTTACTTCCAACCTTTAATACAATATAGACAATTTCACCCCCCTATCAGGTTATAGGTACTTATCTCTTCATCCCATATCTCATCCCTTATTTATAAGTAAATGCATATAAACATCAACTTTTCAATGTTGGTAAAAGCAAAAAGTATGTAAAAGGTTGCCAGAACTTTGCAAATAAATGTCTTATTTTAACTTTGAATGAATAAACCAGCTTTATATTCCCCCATTTAATTCTAACAGTCTTATTTTTTAATTCATTCAAAAGATTCTATTTCTCTTCAATCCTTTATTCCATTGCACAGACTTCTTTAAGGATTTAACAATCTTCTTTTGTAGATCCAGGAAGAAAACATTTTCCATGTCTTTCTCTTGGTTGTCATTTGTATTTTCCCTTTAATTTTTTTAAAAATCAGCCTCATTAAAATAAATAAATATTTGAATGAGGCTGAATTTTTAAAAATTAAAGGGAAAATAAAACACACACACACACACAAAACACATCATTTTCCAAATCATTCCTATCATTTGTAGTTTCACTTTTGCTACTTTTTCTGTTTTGTCAGACAAAACTTGCTCCACATCTGCCATTCCCTCACTGAATCTTTGAACCTAATTTCTCCATATAATCAGAAATTATTACTGACACTAGCTACTAAATTCTGGCTCCATTCTTCAAAATTCTCCTTAAGTATTTCCAATGCTGTGATGTTTTATGTCATTTTGTAAGTTAATTGACACCAAAAGTTGGCTTGTATTTTTTTTCTTTCTACTTAGAATCTTTCTAAGTAGAATCCTCTGGGGTTCGATTTCTAAAATCATAAAGTTACTTATCTTATGAATCAAGATAGTCAACATAAATTACCATGAGAAGCTCTCTATATTTTTATAGTTTATTCCAATATTTTATAATTAAAGTCCAAATATTCCAAATGTACTTACCCTAACTCCATTTGTAACTTTCTCATATCAAAATCTTGTTTAGTTTTTACTGTTTATTTCAAATTCTGTTAGTTCTTAAGATAGTAATTAATTTTTATCTTATTCAGAGTTGTAGCTACTTACTCGACAAACTTTCCAGATTTGTCATTTCAAAGATCATTTCAAACAATTTTAAGATGGTTAATAGGCAATTTAAAAAAAGAAAGAAAATGAAGCTTGTGAACTTAGTGTCCTTTAAAAGGTTCCACTGTGGCTGCAAGGAAGATAGCTAATCCATTTGTCTCCTAGCACTGAAACCTGGGGAAGGTTGCTGTTCTGTGGTCTCCTTGTAAGGAGCTGCCATCTGAAACACATGTGAGTGATCCCTTATCCTCCCTTGCCTGGGGAGGTTCTGAAAAACTGGTCAACTCCACTCTTGAAGCCTTTCAATGGTTCTTTGATTTCTATCATGATGTTCAGCCCTGTTATTCCAAAGTATTTTCAGTTTGTCATGCCTCCCCCAGAAATCAGTGACCCCATCTGGATTTGTTACTCCTTGTTTTGTCCGCATATTTCTTTTACACAAATGGTCATACAAATTTATACAAATTCAGCTCAGTCTGAATTCTTTACCAGAGCATGTGAGGAAGAATTCTGAATTTAAACAAAAATAAGCCTCTTCCTTTTTCCTCTATGTGCAGTGAACTGGCAATAAGAATCATGTATTCTTTGCTTTTACCTTTAAAAATCATTATCATTATGGAAGTACAGATAACTACTGAAGTAAGAATAGGACCAAGGTATGCTGTCTGATGAGTCATAGAATGCAGCAAGATCACACTTTTTCCTTACAATAGTTTTTCTGGCAACTCACCTCTTGAAGCCTTTCAATGTGGGTCCGGCATAATTCCAAATCACTGTCTCCTGGAACCACAATAATTCCTAAAGGCATGGCTGTAAAATAAAATTTAAAAATGCAATTACTTTTGCCTGCTGAATACATTTGTTATGATTGCTCAATATGCCAAGTATTTTACTTTGAAGAAATTGCTAGCTCATCAGCACTTCTGAGGTAAAAAAAACTTCTCTATGTGGGAAAATTTTCAGGGATTTACAATGTGGACTAAACACTTTTTCTAAAAGTGTGCCATTCCTCACATTCTGATGCAAGGCCTTTTTAATATTTATCTTATTCAGTACTACAATGTATCACAAAGACCAGAAGAGGTATTATTTTAACATTAGTCACTCGCCGATATTGAAAGAAAATGGGTACAATAATAAATAAACAGTTGCAAATTCCAGATGTTTCTGTAGGGTGCTTGGCCTTTCTATTTAAACAAATCCGTCAATTACTTACAAGCTTCTTTGAGTTTCTCCTTGTCATAATGAAGTGCCTCATAGTCATGCATGCCAATTCGGCTTACACGGATTCTTAACCGTTCTGGAACTGGTTGTTGACTAAAAAAAAGTAAGCATACATGTTTGAAAAATTAGGCAGGATAACACTATTGTGTGCAAAGAAGGAGGAGGAGATGCTACTGATTAAGAATGTGACAGGCAATATTTTCTAACAACAGCAATAACCTCAATGTGTCATGTTTCTAACAAACTTCTCTTAGTTGTGAACAAGTATGCTCAACAGTTGCATGTTGCACATGTAGTTCTACCCCAAGAGAAATGTTGGATAGCTAGTTAAGAAAAACTCACCTGGACAAGATAGATTCTACTGCCTATCTATTGCAGATAGGCAATAGAGTTGTGTACATTTATATCTACTGGGATAAGGCTAAATAGGAAGAGTAATATTGACTGTCATTTCAAATGGGGAGCAGGGAAATGCAAGCTACAATATATTTGCCCTCCAGACAATAGGAACTATTACTTAAAGAGACATAAATGTTTATTTTTCCCAGACCTGCACTTTTGACAGTATCATATGGCATAGCTCAACCATCCCAAGAAAGAAGCTGCTAACATATTAGTAACCCTCCAACATTTTGGGCACCAGGGACCAGTTCTGTGGAGAGAGGTTTTTCCATAGACCGGAGGGGGCATGGTTTCATGTGCTGCTTGAATTCTGTGGATGGGGTTTTGCTTGTTTGCGCGGCACAGTTTCTGGCATGCTGCAGCCCACGGACCAGTTGTTGGGGACACCTGTGCTAACATTTCCCAAATGTTATCAATGTCAGTGAATTAGTAAAATTACTCTTCATTCCCCAACTTATTCTGATAATAGGGCAATAATCAGAAACCTATTTATAATATGCATGTAACATCCCTTCCTTAATTTTTTTTCTTTGTTTACTAGGAATCTGGAACATCTTGAATCTTCCAAATAAAGGCACAGCGTTGTGTTTGCATACAATTTTGTTTGGATTTAATGGGTTAAGTAGAGAATAGTTGCTGAATCTTTTACACTACTGGCAGAGAATGTAATTCTCTTTGATTTCACAATGCCTTATACAGCAGGGATGTCAAACTTGTGTCATCATGACGTTGTCACGTGACATATCGGGACTTTTTCCCCTTTGCTAAGCCAGGTGGGGATGGGACCAGCACGTGATACATCTGTCCTGCGGGCTGTAAGTTTGACACACTTGTTATAACAGCCTCCACCTAATAATGCTTTCCAACTTGCCATAAGAACCTATTTAAAATAAAGTAATGAATACTTAAAATTAAATTTAAAATATTTGCTAAAATTCAGAGAGCTATAAAACTGTCTTATAGCCTTAGAATCTTCCCTTACACTTTGGGATATGATCCAAATCCAACAGATACTGTCGCACAGCTGAACACTGTGAACTGGTGACACCTCCTTTCTTGTTTGTATCAAAGCTTGGGAGGTCCCCCCCTATAGTACATACTCATTCAATAGAGGCATAGAGTTTCTCCTCTTGGTCTTCTGCACCATGTTTGCTTGGTTGCGCAGTGAAATGCGTATGCAGGAAGCTCCCAGCTTACAAGGTTCCCCATCCACTTGCATGGGGATGGCTTTGGATGTGGTAAGTACTACCTCCCGGCACTGGTGCAGCCGCTCTCCATGGCCACCCACTTGCAGTGCTGCCTAGAGAACAAAGAAGAGGGTGAACTAAATGGATTACATATATTTCACTCTAACAGATAACATATAAACTACAGCTGGGTTTCAAAATGGGTTTCAGTTTGATCTATTCTGAAGAACCCTTGCACATGCATGCAGAGAGTAGCATGGTCCAACCTGTGGCCTGAGATACTAAGGTGACATGAAATTTGTCATAGAATTATACAATTGGAAAGGAATATACAAGGACATGTAGCCTAATCCCCTTGCTTTTTTGGACATAATAAATCACCTGCTTGGAGACAATAATTTATTGGGGCTTAGCCCATTCCATCAGAAAGTTTCTCTGAATATGTCAGAGAGCTTGGCTTGCCTTCAGTTTCCATCCCACTGACCCTAAGTGCTGCAGCTGATTCCCAATGGTATATGGAGTTGCACTATAACAGTGATGCTCAAAAATCTTAGGAGCATTTCTCAGCCTTATATCCCCAGACATACCATTTGCAAACTCATGCACTTAGGATCAAACTATCTCTTTTTAAACAATTTTTTAATTAGTTTATAATATAGCATACAAAGAAATTACAAAAGTAAATAGTAGGGAAGTTAGAGAAGGGAAAAGGGAAGAGAAAAGTGGGGGAAAGCAACAGGGAAAAAGAAAAAAAAGGCACTGACTTCCAACTCCCTTTGGTATAGTAGAAAAAGGCATTAACATCAAACCTCAACTTTTTACTTTTACATAATAGTAAATCCCTGCTGAATCTTGATATGAATTTAGTCCTAGCATTCATATTTTGCACTAATGCAATGGCACCTCTTCACACAACATACATTGATAGCACAGGGGGTTAATACTGATTGGGCTTTAATCTCAGTGGATTCCATATATGTGGATCTAATCTAGCCTGGGTTTCCAGTCCTGGCAATTTCCATTGCAAAATGAAGTACAATTGAAATGATTGGAACCTGTTTTAGCCACTCAAAATGAAAGTGGTGAAGATCCAGTTCAGGTCTGGAATAGATCAAGGGACAAAAAGTTACAACTTTTTATGCCCCATAGAAATAGGTCCCAAATCAACACTTGCAGAAACCAAATGATCCATTGTTTACTCTTAAGCAGGATGTTAGTTGCTCAACAAATAAAGGGTTTAAAAATTAATCTCAGCTATTCTGGGTGTAATCTGAGATGTACAGTGAAAGAAATTTCTATGGTGCCTGTAAGTAATGCTTGGATGCTCCCAAAGTGTACAAAGGAAATTTATTAATGAATGCACTTTAACAATATAGCTACGTAGGGAGACTGGAGTGGAAAGTCAGAACAGCTGGGCTTACTCACCAGAGAGGTCATGGTGAAGCCAATGACTTCAAGGCAGCCATCATCATGGCGTTGGGGTTCAAAGTCATGATGCTCTCCAGGGTTGCCCCAAGGCATAGTGCCTGCACAGTACCTGTGCATAAGAAGGAAGGGAGAAAAACGAACTGCTACAACTGAAAACACAGGGAGGGATTTAGAAAATCGGGAACGCAGCATAAAAGCAAGAACTTTTTTTTTTTTGGCAGTGAATGTAACAGCCCACCTTGGAATGTTTAGGAAGACAAGGCATTGAGGCTTAAGATCTTGGATCTTGGGAGTCAGATCTGTTCCATCACACTGTGTTGTTGTTGTTTTAAAAAAAGAGAACAAGCAGTCAGTATCAAAGACAAGGAGCAACAAGCAAAATCCTGTCCTCTCTATGGGGCAGCCAAATTTTTCTTCCCTCAGACTTGGCCTGGGAATAATTTATTCTTTCAATAGTTTCTATAATAACCAACTTCACCAGCAGACCAAACTTATTATCCAAGCCAGTAACCTTGTTTCTCCAATAAACTGCAAGAATCCATCCGTATCATAATATACTCACCACCACTTTGATGTGTTTTGCTAAGTCTTTAGAGCTCCCCATGAGAAAATCAGAGAATGCTGTCTACAAATAGAAGAAAAATTGAAACAGTTCAGAGACCTGGTTCTCAACAGAAAGGGAAGATTGAGAGGGCAGATTTCAGAAAATTACCTCATTTTAAATCTCAGTGTAAATGAAAGGGTATGATATCTGTTTAAGCGGGAAAGTTGCATGTTCAATTATCCAACATTGCCATCTTTCATTCTGTTCTCTACTTCACAGATGGTAACTAGTCCTTAATATACATGATTTGGTAAATTTCTAAGGGCATAATCAAGTCCCATCCCACTATCCACACTCCCTGGCTGAATCTAGTGCTGAGTTACATTGCACAATCTCCCACTTTCATAGTCTCTCTCAGGGTATGAGCAAGTCTTGCCATCTTACTGGAGATAGCAAAGCTACATTTAGAAAGGGAAAAGCTGCTACTACTTTCTCCCAAAAGTTGACTGCACTTGAACATTTCTGGATATTCTTCTTTCGTTATGCTTAGATTTAGATTAACAGAGTTGGAAGGGACCTTGTAGGTCATCTAGTCCAACCCCCCCACCCAAGCAGGAAACCCTACACCATTTCTGAAAAATGGCAGTCCAATCTCTTCTTGAAAGTCTGAAGTGATGAAGATGTACAGCAAGGAAATGTTTTCCAGACAGTCATCGGAACAGGCTGCTAAAGATATCGTGTACAACTTACGGCCACAATTGAGCCCAACTGTTGCCCCATTTTACAACCCTTTTCTTGCTGCCATGGCTAAGCGAATCGCTGCCGTTGTTAAAGTGAGCGACCCAGTTGTTAAGTGAATCTGGCATCCCCACTGACTTGGCTTGTCAGAAGGTCACAAAAGGGGATCACGTGACCTCGGGGCACAACAACTGAAATAGGAAGCAGTTCCCACACGTCTGAATTTTGATCAGGTGACCACGGGGATGCCGCAAAGGCCATAACTGAGAAAAAAAATGGTCATTTTTCCCAGTGGCGCTGTAACTTTTAACAAGTCAGTAAATAAACCATTGCAACTTCTGTAATCTGTAAAATGTAAAACTGCCATTGCTACTGGATATTGCAATATTTTGCTGGTCTGAATATATAGTGGTACTCCTCGACTTACAACAATTTGTTTCATGACAAAGTTACAATGGCACTGAAAAAAAGTGACTTATGGCCGATTTTCACACTGATGACCATTGCAGCATTACATAGTCAAAATTCAGGCTCTTGGCAACTGACTCATACTTATGATGGCTGCACTGTCCTGAAGTCATGTGATCCCCTTTTGCGACCTTTTGATAAGCAAAGTCCATGGGGTAGTCTGATTCACTTAACAACCGGGTTCCTAACTTGACAGACGCAGTGATTCACTTAACAGCTGTGGCAGGAAAGGTCCTAAAATGGGGCTGAACTCACTTAACAGCCGTCTTGCTTAGCAACAGAAATTTGGAGCTTGACCGCCTATGAAGTTGGCTACTCAGGGAAACATTGCTGGGAAGCTATGTCAAGCCCATGACTTTTCCGTTTGGCTCAAGATAATCCTGGATTTTAGGGAAAAGGTCCTTTCTAGGTTTACCCATGAAGTAGCAGGGATTGGCCTGCCGAATACATGCTTTGTCCGAGAGCGAAAAAGGCTGCAACCTGATGGATGTGAAGCATGTTTATTTTCATTGAAATGGTTGATAAAGAGAGTAAAAGCGTATTAGTAGCCTGTGCACCAAAAATAATGAAAAGAATCATCGAAGAGCTTTCGTTCATTTATCATTTTTAAGAAAGAAGGGTAGACAGTCAAAACAGCACATGGCAGGCTGTAATTGTGTGTGTGTGTGTGTGTGTGTGTGTGTGCACGCACACAGACGCGAAGATTGTGGGGCTGCAATATCGATTTCAGCTGGGGAGAGAAGACAAGGAGTCAACATGGCACATTTTGCAAAAAATTACAGCTTCAAAGTGGCAAGTGAGATAAAGTGAGGTCAGGAGATTTCTCCTCTAAAGGAAAGAGTACATCAAATACTCCCATTGAACATTTAAAAATCTTTCCCCAAAAGGTGATCTCTTGAGGCTTTCTTTTCTGTAATCCTTTTTTGTCGAATTGTCTTTAAAAAACAAAATAAACCTGCCATAAACTAGAAAGATGCAGATTGATAAAGCAACTCGAAAACATATTTCATGGGCTCTGAAATCCTAAGAGCTTTTGTCCCATCCCACTTGCTTTACAACAGTTCAAGATGGGTTTGGATTTCAAAACTTTTCCAAAGCTCAATCGCTTCCCAGATGCTCAGAGTGAATGCATGCTTCTTGCAAGTTATTGTTCCAGAAAAGTGGAAACGTTTTGTCTGGAACAAGTTCTGTATGTTTACATAATTTCTGGTCTTATTATTACAGCCCATGCTTGGACAGCTTTAAATTACAGTTTACATTCGTTCACCAAGCTCTCAAAAGCAGTTTGAAGTTGTGCTGAGAGTATCTTCACAAGTTAGAAATGTTCAGGGCTCCCACCCCAGTGAAGGCCAAGATCTGATCAATGACCAATACTGCATCCAGTTTTGGTCACCACATTACAAAAAAGATGTTGAGACTTTGGGGGGGAAAAAAGGGCAGACAAGAGCGACTAAGATAATTAAAAGTCTGGAGACCAAAGCATATGAAGAATGGTTGCAGAAGCTGGGTATGGCTAGTCTAGAGAGAAGAAGGATTAGGGGTGACATGGCAGCAGTGTTCCAGTATTTGAGGGGCTGCCACAAAGAAAAGGGGGGATCATCTTATTTTCCAAAGCACCAGAAGGCAAGACAAGAAACAACAGATGAAAGCTAGTCAAGAAGAGAAGCAACCTAGAACTAGGGAGAAATTTCCTAACAATGAGAACAATTAACTAGTGGACCATATTGCTTTCAGAAGTTGGGGTGCTTCATCACCAGAGGATTTTAAGAAGAGTCACTAGTCTCAATTTGTATAGAGTACAATGCAAAGATGTCTTCCAGCTCTATTCTGATATTGATTGATTGATCAGTGCCTAACTTAATTCACACTTTTCCTACACTTATATTGTTGTTATGGTAGAGCTAGAAGACCACAAAAGCTCTGTGCTTCGACAATATTTAACAGACCTGTGGGGGGGAAATAGTGTCCTAGGGCCTTAGCTTACGGCAGCTGATCTTCTGATCTTCTAGCTGAGCTTCTCAATCTTGTTAACTTTCAGATGTGTGGACTTCAATTCCCAGAATTCCACAGCTAGCAGTGAAGTTGAGAAACACTGTTATGAGAGAAGGAACGGGAAAAGTGACATTCAGAAAGCATTTGGCAAATCAGAAAATGACCTGCCAAAAAAACCTCTGCAAAACTTTCATGGTTTAAATGGAAATATAATGTTTGTTTGTTTGTTTGTTTGTTTGTTTGTTTGTTTGTTTGTTTGTTTGTTTTGGGACAATTTCAGACATGCCTTAGTTGATCCAGAAGCCCAGATGGTTCAAGTGGTTGACAAAGAAAATGGTGTAAGACCACAAATTCCAGAGTTTATTGCAGACTGCAATGACAGAGCCTAGGTGGCGCAGTGGTTAGAGTGTTGAACTGCAGGCCACTTCTGCTGATTCAATCTAGCGGTTCAA
>JANHFL010001226.1:67642-84874 GCA_032468155.1 Oxyrhabdium leporinum | reverse complement strand
GTGGGATTTGAACCGCTAGATTGAATCAGCAGCAGTGGCCTGCAGTTCAACACTCTAACCACTGCGCCACCTAGGCTTGTAATGAACTTGTAATGAACTGGCAAATTCTTACCCCGCCCCAGTTCAGTGTTCTTGCTAGGTCATTTCCTGTCCCCAAAGGAAGAATGGCCACAGGAGGTGGAGGGTTCAGGCGTAACTGGTCCAAAATTGACAGGATCCATCCTACCTACTCAGCCAGGAAAAACATAACAGATTCAGACAGAATTTTTGGTGCAATTTCCTATATCTGCTCAGTTGCTTCAGCAGTTTATTGCATTTTTTTATATACATCCACAGGAACCAGCCCAAAAAGTATAAAAAGAAGAGTTACAAAAGATGGCAGGCTTTCTCAGGGGCTATGCTATTTATTCAATCAACCCAATAACTAACCAAAATAAATTCAAAGGAATATTTATTACAACTGTTGGTTTACAATTTAGACAGGACTACAATTTAGATAGGACTGCAGGGCCACAGCATATCGAAATATTATATCCTCCAGAGGTTAAAAAAGTAGTAGGCCAAGAACTAATATAAACCAACCAGTAATATAGACAGTGCTCATAAAAATGTCCATCTCTGCTGAACTAGTGCTTTAGGTAAAATGTAAACAGCTCTGTATCCTTGAACAGGTAGCCCTGAATGTCTATGGCTGTATTAAGTAATTTAAAAACATAACTCAGTGCAACAGAACTATCTGGATACTGATCCAGGTTCTGCTACTGATGCAGATCTACCTTATCACAGCTTATCACACAGGAAAGGGGACATAGCCACTTACTGTACCATCTCCTCCACATGCCAGAATCCGTAAATTGTGCACTTTACGATACAACTCCAACCTGCACAAAACCCAGAGTAAGCATCACTTATTGAACCTTATCTATTGAACCTCATTAAGCCCCCACCCACCACCAAAAAAAAGATAAAAACATCTGGGGGAAGTACAGATTTCCGTGGGGTATTTTCAGAAATTGTATTTAGTTCAAGTAAAAAATAATTTTTAAAAACGTATCTTTAGAATAATTCTTCAACTTTGTCTCCATAGCTGACAGAAGCTACATACCCAAGTAATGAAAAATGAGTGATAGGGAGTTTTGTGGTTTGAACTGTGTATGTTCTCTCTCTGGCCGTTAGCTTAATGGAATAAGATTTTTCTTCTTCCAAGGAGCAGAAAAGGAGCACGGCTAGAAAATGTATTGAAGTAGCTTATTCCAGTAGCATCCTTAGTACCCCACTTCAGAGCACCATCTAGAGCAGGCAAGGGGGAAGCTCCAGTGCAAAAGCCAGATGTAATTGATAGAATAGCTGATTCTAGTCTTCAGGGACCCTGGTAAAATTCTACCTTATTATTATTATTTTTTTTTTTACCAACCCTGCTCCTCTCTCCACAAGGGCATGCGCATGCAAAATATGACAGGAAACAATTGTTCCTTGTCTCTTCCTGTATGTAATAGATTTCTTGGCAGCAGCAATGGTAAGGAATGATTTATTCTTTATCTGTTTCTTCGCAGACTGTCATTCTCGTTGGAGCTGAAAGCAGAGAACAGTAATTCTATGCTTTCTCCTTTATATAAAGAGGCAGAGCTCTTCCTCTTTACCTAAAGGAAAAGAGAGCATTTATCTGATCCTCCTTTCTATGTAAAGATTGATAGCAGGGAAATACTGGCTTGGTCCAAGAAGAAGGGCTTCAGGAATCTGATTTACCTCCTTATTCACTGGACGAAGCCTATATATCCCCAAACTCTCTCGAAGAAATTCATTCCTACAAATTATACAATGGAAAAACTGGACAACTGAAAATTCAGCCACAATGCTTGCTTGTTCCCCTGGGAGAATTGAAACTCTTTTAGCTTGACTCACTCCACAGGATTGTTTATTTCTTCTTCTCCCCTTTCTACCAGAATTTCCCCTTTTATTGGGCACTATTCAGTAGCTAGGAGATAGCATGAATGACAACGGTTGAAAATTTCAATTTAAGTTGAAAATAGCTCATATGGGGATCTCAGTTGTGTTGCCTTGAGATCTACACTCAGAAGTTCAACAATGTCACCTCATCAAGTACTTTTCTAATTCTAAAGTGCCACTCTGCCTATTTTATAAAGCAAATATATATAAAAAATTTTTCCAATAATTTCAGGTCTGTCTGCATCAGTTGGACATGACAAATATACTTGTGTGAGGTTCAGATTCTTTTAATTGTTACTCACGCTTCTTTGGGACCTCCCTGGCTGAGATCAAAAACTTGCCGAGGGTTGAGATACCACATAAAAGATTGGAATATCTTTGTTCCCTAAAAGAATGGCAGAAAATATGCTGAAGAAGGCTAATAGAGAGCCAATGGCATTTGAGAAATAACATTGGACAAATGATTTTACCTGATTCCCACCACTCTTGGGGTTCACAAATACAAGCAGCGGCTTCATGAGAGGTGCTGGAATAGGCTTGATAACAAAGGGTTTCCATCTTCCTTCCTAAAAAAGATAAATTACAGAATGCCGAAGACATCAGAGGTTTTACGCATGGGATTTACATTGCATTTATAGTCACTAAATTCCTTGCACTTCTGACAACCAAAAAATGGAACAAATGCAAGTGCTAGGTTTGACTGAGAATATGGACAGTAATTTGGTTTTATTTTTGTAGAAAAGAAGATCTTTCTTGCCTTTTATGTCAAGGTCTATAAAAACAAGAAAAATCATGAAAATGATGGTGATCGAATTACTGTAAAGCCAGCCAGGCATCTACATTTCATCAGAAAAACTGTTTTTAGCTTTTCTTCCCTTTTGGACTTTAATTCTTATTTTTTTCTAAGCAATAAACAATCTCCTTTTAGATTATCTGGTGTGAAAGAGCAAAACATCCATAGACCTTTATATCTGAGTGGAGCTAGAGATATTTAAAGAAATACAACAGCTGTGCTGGATAAGATCAGTCTTATCCAGTTCAGCTTTCTACGTCCAAATTAGTCAATTAGACATTGTAGGGATACCTATAAGCAAAATGTAAGTGCAGTGATATTCCCCTGTTCTCCAGCAACCAGTATTCTGAAGCTCTGTGAGGACAACATCTAGACTTTTTAATCAATAACTATAAGTAATCCTTGTTTTAATGAAAACATTTAGTATTTTCTGGAATAAAGACACTATTATTCAACTTCCTTTGTTGTTTTTAATGCATATTTATAAGGAATGTCTTTTTTAAGATCACTATCTGTAAGCAAGATAGTGCTGTTTTACTGCAATTTTAGAGAAATATATTTCCTCTTTTAATATTAATAACTGAGGGGTGATAACAGGACCCTGCTATGGCTCTCAGAAGTCTCATCCCAGCATGACCACTGATAGAGGCTATTGTGATGATAAGTCTAGCAACATCTGGAGAGCTGCATGTTATTCACATCTGGGCTAAATGGCATTGTCCAATTTGCTTCAGTTCTGTTGGACTTATTTTCCCTTAGTCTTTGGGAAAAGTTACTAGTCTGCAAATATTTTATTAGGGGCTGGCTGGGAGAAGACAGAAGGCAGTTCTTTGCATTGAGCACAGAGCAGGAGGCATTCTTTTTCAATCAGGCTACTCACTTGTCTGGAGAGCTTCCAGACAGCCTCCTATGTAGACTCATGGTCCAGGAATACCAAACATGCAATTTTGAAAATTAAAATGAATGTAACACTTCAGTATTAAAAAAGTGCATTTTTCTCACTTTGGTCTAGCAAATTAATGCTCAAAAGTACAAAAAAGCATTAGCCAATTTCCTAGGATTTTTCCTCCTATTGTTTCTTTAGGACTGCCTGCTCTTCATTTTGTTCTTTGTATTCTTTCAAGTTCTCAATCCTGACCTCAGGTCCCTTTTTGCTGGATTTCCGTTTGAAGGAAGTCCTTTTTTTCTTCTTACTTGACTTCAGAGGGTTCTAGAGAGAGAAGAGGGAGGGGGACAGAAAGAGCAAACCATGTAAATCAGGAGTTAATTTAAAGGATCTCCTTCACATTTCAGAAGTGTTAGGACTGCAATTCCCTGAATTCTATTGGAAACTTTGAGCGTTGCTCTTAACACATATGGAAGTAAATAAGGATAAATGGATTTAGGGGAGAAATTTGCACAGGGGTGAAGAAAAGCTAAAATTGCACCGTACTTGGGGATGACGGACACGCAAAATCCAGGTGGGAGGAATGACAACAGCAGCATGTGCCCCCAATGAACAGGGCTCTTCAATGTGCTGCAGCATGAAGCACGAAACTTTACTGTGATACTGAAAAGAATCAAAAGAACAGAATTGATTAAGAACAATTGCTGCCTCTATGAGCCGTTTTCCAACACTGGACTAGTACACCCCTGTAAGCAGAAAGGTTTGGAAATCAGATTTAAGTGCTAGGCTTTATCATCCTAAGTTTGGAATATTTTTTTTTAGGTCTTCATGGTTTAGCACGGGGGTGTCAAAGTCAAGGCCCAGGGGCCAGATTTGGCCTGCAAAATGCTTAGATCTAGCCCACAGGGCTGCCCTGGAAACAGCGAAGGACTGGCGCGCAGTGTCTCTGCCAGCAAAAACAGAGCTAGGGGAGGCTCTGTGTGGTCCTCTCGACCTCCGTTTTCAATGGCAGAGGGTTGCAGGAAGCTGTTGCAGCTGAAAATGGAGCTCACAAGGGCCACACGCAGCACTCTCAACTCCGTTTTCGCTCGCAGAGGGTTGCAGGACGCTGTCGCAGCTGAAATGGAGCTCAGGAGTCTGTTTTTGCTGGTAGAACGTTCAGGCCGCCACAGGCACCCCCCAACACAAGTTACGCCATGCTGGCCATGCCCAACCCAGCCACACCCACCCTAGCCCTCCGAGCTCAAACACAATCCTGATGTGGCCCTCAATGAAATCATGTTTGACACCCCTGGTTTAGCACAACTCCTGGATCTGATTTGGATGAAATCCCTCAGACGCAGTTCAACTAGATTAGAATATTTAGAAGAGACAGTAATAAAGCTGTAACACAACAGTCTATTATCCACTGCTATGCAAAGAAATTTTAAAAAAAGACTTCAGGAATTTTAAGTTGAAGTTTCTTCCTCCTGCCTTACTAAATAACCAGAAATCTGGCACAGTGCTTAGTGGCCTTGAAATTTTTGAAAATCATTGTACATTTGGCCTGGTCTGAGAACTTATCGTTCCTGTTTTGTCTGCTTGAACCTTTACAGGAAGACTGCTGAGATGGTGGGAAAGATGGTACTATTTCAGGGTGCTAGGGAGTTTCTTTTATATTTCCTTATGCAGGAATTACATTTCTAAATACACTCCTATATCAGAATATTAATATAGAAGGGAGCAATTAGCTTTGCACCTCTCTCTCTCTCTCCCCCAAAAATAATTGTCTTTTTAAAAAAAAAAGTGTCTTGCAATTCTACACTCAGATATTTTTTACTAGCAGCCAAGCCAACAATACTCTTGGGAAATATATAAGAAAGTAAAAAGTGAGTGACTAGTTTCTGCACCTCAGATACTACATACAGGTAGTCCTTGCTTACCAACCATAGTACCTCATTTAATAATTGTTCAAAGTTACAATGATTGAAAAAAAAGCTTTGCACCCAATCTTCACATCTAGGACCATTACAATATCCCGTGGTCACGTAATTACCATCTGTGTGCTTTACAACCGGCTTCTAAGAAGCAGAATTAAACGAGAACACAGAAGTGAAATCAAAAATCGCTGTCATATAATGTCCCAATTAATGACTGTGGTGATTTGCTTAAGAATGGAAGCAGAAGTGAGTTTTTATGTCTTGTGCAATCACACGGTTTTTCACTTAGAAGCTGTGGTGCTTAGCAACAGAGTAGCTGGTCTCAGGTGTCATTGGTAAGCAAGAATGACCTGTATGTTAATTCCTCATTTTCCTCATTCTGAACAGATCTCTTCTCAACTTTTTTTCCCCACTTTTCTCCTTGAAGGAGAAGTACTGGAGCCAAGAACTTACAATGATAAAAGCATATTCTTTTACATATACAAGTAAAATTATGACACAAAATCTAATTATAAAAACTTCAATAAATAGCACATCATTTTGCAGGACAAATGGAGGCAGAAAAAAAGAATAATATTGTGGTAAACAAATGCATGCTGCACTTACTGCCTGCTTACACCAGGAACAGCTGATGGCTACAATTTCCTTGCTGTGGAAGGCAAATTTCTGCTGGAAACCCTGGACAGATGAAGAAAAAAAACCAACATTATTCATGTTTCCTTTTTCCTTTTACATTACAGTGAAAAGTATAAAGCCAACTAAATAATCACATTTTTGTGTGTTGCAACAGAGATACATTTATAAATTTAGTACTCAAATGTCCTTCAATCACATGATTCTGGAATTTTGTGAAGGTTAACTTCTGGAAACCCAATGAATTACTAGTGCGATCCAGTGATGTAGTTAAACAGTATGTGGAAAAAACTTATCAAAATCAGAAAGATAATAGTTCATAAAACTCAATCACACTGTATATAGCATATTTTTATTTGGTAGAATAAAGAATATTATGCGAAGATGCAAGTCCAATATAGTGACTCACCAGTTCCATACTAAGCTTGGCTCCTCTAAAAAAAGCCCCACTCTTTCTCTCTCTGTTTAATTTGATAAGATCTTGATACATATATGCACTGTTTTCCTCACCTTTCCACATTGTCGACATTTCCCTTCCTGGCGTCTCCGGTGTACCCAATGATGCCGCACAACAGTAGGCTACAAAGAAAGGGGAGAGTGAGTTCAGGAAAAAAGAAACAAAGAAACCGGAAGGAACACAACAGCTTTCAGTGCTGCTAAATATTAAGCTGTTGGTGTTCTGGTAAGAGCTGGCAAATGAAGACAGGCATTAGATACCATTCACAGTTTGTTCTTGTTGGGAGGTAGGGGAAATGTTGCATAAGCGACCTTAGGAATTAGTTCAGGGAGATTGCTTTTGTTCTCCATCCAAGTTTAAAGGCAAGCACTGCCTTTTTTATCAAGAATAGATGCTGCCTTGGGTTTTTCTATCTTGTACTTCCAAGACCATTACTTATATTACACAGGCAGCACAAAATGCTGGTCACATTTCTTCAGATGGAATGTAGTCACATTTGTCTTCAAGAAGAGAAATATGGTTATTTTTTTGTATTGTAATACTATATTAGTACAATATGGTTTCTGCAGGCTTTAAACAGCACCCATCAAATACAGAACCATGCCAACATTCTGTCAATATTGTTGATGAAACACTTATACAGCCTGGAATAAGTTTAAAAACACAGAGTTAATGCAGCTGAATAAAAGCTATCTAACGACTGGAAAAAGTCAACCATTTTGTGGCAAAGTTGGACTTACTTTCAGAGTTACTATTCTTATAAAAATTCACAGGCTATCCCAGCAAAATATCAAGTATAAGCTCACTGAAATATTATATTTATAAAGTAGTTCATTAGTATAGATTCAGTGTATGAATACCATAAGTAATGGTTCTAAAAATGAACGAATGTAATAACTAACCAGATAGCATGCATTTATTCATTTATTCCTATAGCTGGTATCTCATTATTTTCTTTAAGAAAATCTATCCATGACCATTACATATGCAATTCTTGAACCAGAGAGACTGCTTAGCACAAAATTTATTACTTCTCACTATCTGAATATATATATATTCAAGAATATATATATATATTCTTGAAGATAAGAAGGCATGCATCATAGTATCTTTTCTATTCCAAAAACATATTCATATTTTATGTTCATGGAAAAGTAAAGCTTTAGACTCGGCTACAATTCCCTGCTTCAAATTTAGGCCAAATATTTTAAACGCATTGGGATGAAGCTGCATATTTTTAAAAATCCCTCACTTTCAACAATGCTACAAAATCCTAACTAATTCATGCAGTTCTTACCTCCCGGATATTCCTTGATCCAGATTCTCTAAAGGAAGGCTTGCATCGGAAATTAATCTGAGGATTTAACAGGAGGAAGATTTAATCCTATGAATAACAGTCTATTTTGATATTTTTTTCTGTCATTCCTCCCTCTAAATAGCTTCAATGAAAAAGTAAGCAGAAGAATATATCAAACTACAGGATATGTAATTTGAATTCCTCTAGCTCAGTACATTCTTCTCTTAAATAGCAGTAATACAAGGTACCTCCCAGTTCTCCAACCAGGATTGTTTAACTGGTAATGTCTAGATTGAAATAAATTTATATTTAACTGAATCTAAGGCCTTCAGAATACTAAGCTAGGATCAAAGAATTAAAACAAAAGAATTTAAGTCCCATGAATTTATCCTATTAGGTTTCAGATTTTGGTTGTGGCAAGATGGAATCAAATACAGCAGAGCATTTTTCATAATGGTCTACTCACTTTTTCTAATTGTTCTATGCAGGGTGTGTGGACTACAATTTTGCAGGCTGCACATTTGCGCTTGGACATGGGTTTTTGCTGCAACGAAGGAAACATAATATTTATACCATCAACCAGTGCCTGAGAAGATTGCAAATTATCCAGAAAAATGATTCAGTGGAATAAATTCCAATATATCAAAAACCTTGCAGATTAAAGCCATATAAACGCCAGGCAAGGAAGGCATCTCAAAGTGACTTGAGATATGGAGTGCAATGTCTTCCCCATTTCTTGATCATAATGAATCAAATAGAATTCAGAAGAGGCAAACAAATCTGAATTAGATTGTAATCCCCCAAACAGAGGCTTAATAAAGAGATGTCTTAAAATATACATTTATATATCTCTGCTGTGAGTTGTCCAGAGATGTGTTTTAAGATAGGTAGCCATAAAAGTCTTTTTGATAAATAAATACATTCATAATTCTGTTAACTTTGATGACACTTTTCAAGCATCACAGAATAAATGAATAAATTGCAAACCAATTAAAACATTTAAATGCATCAAATGAAGACTGTCAGTCCAATATCAGACTTCTAACTATTATTCTCATGTTTTTCTTTATTAGGAAATCTTTCTTTTCACGAATGTTTACTTTTTAAAAATTACAAATGCATAGTACATATTTATTTTGCTTTGTATATGAATACAATATTTAGAATAAATTATTTGATGAGAGAGAGTAAGATCAAGATTGTGCAATAGTAGGGAACTATAAAAAAATTGCTTCTGCTTTTAAAGAAAAATTCTGTGAGAGAAAAATTGCCATCAAATACTCAGCAGAAAGCAGAGCAAGATTTTGGGAGAGAAATAAACACTCAGAATTATCAACAACATCAACAATTATCAACACTATAGAATTATCAACAATTCTACAGACTCATTCAGCAAATATTGGATGCTACAAACAAAATTTTAGTTTCGTCTTCATTTTTAATAATGGACACTGTTGTTTTGAAGCAGCTGGGACAACTGATGTAATTAGGCAGATAATGCAAAGTGGATCAATTGTTTAAATTCATATTTAATGGACATTTGTCTACAACAGGCACTATTTCTTGCAAATGATTTGTAAAACTGAGGTTTTACTGTATACATTTATATTGATTCAGACAGGTGGGCTGGTATATACCGTAATAGCTCATCTAATCTCTAATGGGCAGCAGTTCCACCTTTAATCTTATTAATTTATTCAAGCTGGTTATAGCCACTCAACTCCAATAGACTCTGGATAGCATACATTTATTCGTATTATATTTTAGTAGCTGTTAAAATAATGTTTTGTTGAATTGTTACAAATCTTTCTAAGTCATTAGAGGTGTGTACAACATATAAAGTGTAAATCAATTCCATAAAATGAGCATATTTCCTTTTTTTAATGTGTCAGTCTGAACATAACAAACATATTTCTATGCTGTTTTAATAATTTCATGTTTCTGATTTCTCCACTAGGTGGTGCTACACTCTCACATACTCTTGAAGTTTACCACACAGTGGCATTTTTTTACAAAACTTACCAGCATTTTTGACACACAGTTTTGTTCCCCCACATAGCAGAAGTCCCCAGAGACATTGGTTTCAAACCAGATGTGCTCCCCATAAACTGCAGTCTCCTGAAAGACAGAGGCAATTTAGAACTTCAGGCAAAATTACACTTAGTTTAGAACCTGCCCAGTTTTCCATCATTGTCTACTTTGGTTCAAGGACTTATTTCTTAAGTTCAGCCTCATAATGAACTGGAAAGAGGCACATTATTTTAATCATACCAGGGATGCATCCTTCTGGTGATGCATTATTGCAACAGAGAAATGGGAATATACATGAACCACATGATGGTACATCATCATCCTTCCACTTATGTTGCTTCCACATTCATCAGGAGCCCTGATGGCACAGTGTTAGAATGCAGTATTGCAGGCTAACTTTGCCCACAGTCTAGAGTTCGATCCTGATGGGCTCAAGGTTGACTCAGTCTTCCATCCTTCCGAGATCAGTAAGTAAAATGAGGACCCAGATTGTTGGGGGCAATATGCTGATTCTGTAAACCACTTAGAGAGAGGGCTGTAAAGCACTATGAAGCAGTATATAAGTCTAAGTGCTATTGCTATCTCAAGCAATCTGATTGTGACGCACTCTGTGGTCAAAGATACTCGCTGCTTCTACCCTTAGAGGCCAACCATGTGGGGACTTGATAGTTGCAGCCAGGCTAATGATAGAGAAACAACCCATTCTTCTTTCTTTCACCCAAGACAGGAACTTACACTCCAGTCAACAGAGTTACGAATCTCCCTCTCTGAGTCACTTCTTAAGGCGAATGTGGGGGTTGGCTGGGCTACCATGTGCTGGAGACCCGACTTGGCAATGGCTTTTCTGAAAGACAAGAAGAAGAGTGGCTGTAAGGGCGTTTTGTTCACACAAAATAGACCATATATATATATTATATTTAAAGCCTTGATGCTAAATCACAGCATTTTTTTTAAAAAAAGAATAGTGCTCCACAGTCATGTTTAATTCAGTCAACACACTTTGCTACTGGTTCAAAAGCCAGTATTTGGGGGAACAGAGAGCCCCTCACTTTCTCTAATAAATGCCTAGCAATGTCATGCATTCTTGTGTCAGGAGAGTAACAGCGCAGCTTTACCAGCCCCATGGCAAGCACCTATTGGCTTCATTGGTGCTACAACCAACTAGTATTAGAAAGGTTTCATTGGGTGCTGCAGCCAATCCGTACAAGAAAGGCTTGTCCTGTGGGTGCTAGGAACATCCATTGCTGGAGAACCTTGCTTTATCAGCTCCTTTTTCTTGAATTACTGACTAGGCAGGGTTTAAAAACTATTCCACATTTGTCTGAGTTACAGTATTTGCACAAGAAGGAGTTGTTTGGGATTAAAGCTAATTTTATTTTTCAACTGCTGACTGAGCTATGGGGTTTGCACCATACACTTACTTTGTCCTTAACCAAATATAATAAGTGTGTTCTGTAAGCCCAACCCTGAGAAAAATAACTCCAGGGATAGAGAATCATTTTTCTGAAAGGCTAGGAAAAAAATAATCCCTAATATATGCAATTACAAAGGCTACAAGATCCTTGAGAAGATGAACCAGAGTCTAATTTTCTATTGTTTTTCAAGCACAATTATTTAAAGTTGTTTTTTGGGGTGGGGGGAGATGAACGTAATTTAAAAGCTTTAACATTACATGTGACTTTTAATTTCTAGTTTGATTTTTTTTCTACCCTTGTAGTTTCCAGATGTCTAGACTATAATGCCCAGCTAGCAGTCAATACTCACGCAACTCTGGGAATTGCAGTCCCACAACACCTGAAACTATTTACCAGAACAAGAAAATACTATGTAAAGCAAGGATAAAGGCAGCTAGTAAAATGCTAGTCTCAGGAATGTCAGATTCAGATATTTATTTTATTGTGATTGGGCGGTTTAGTCTCTCATTAACGCACTCAACTCAATCTCTTTGGAAATAGAATTCAGCCTCCAAAAGTAATGAATCTGAACGAGCATTCCTGCTGCCATAGTTTCTCCTTCCTACTCATCCCCTCCTCTCCACCCTCATCAGCTCCAGCCAAATGATTTTAAAATCACCCATAACCCATACATACATCAAGAGGGCATTGCAGCCTTCAGAGGAGTCACTGCCACAGCTGCTGAGGGCAGGATCCACTCCCAAGTATTTATGGGTACTCAATGGCAGCCATCTGGTTCCGACCGGCACCTTCCACTTCCTGGCAGCCCTTTCAAAACTGCATGGCTGAAGCAAAGCGCTTGGCTTGGGGGTTTCGCCTGAGCACCGCCGCTGGCTGAAGTATCTGTAGCGGCCTTGAAGCCCGTAGGCTGCTCTGCTGTGCACAAATTCTGCAGGAAGGAGGTGGGAGGATCTGCGGCGCAGGTAATAAGGGTCTCGTAGGAAAGGTCTTAAATCGGGAACGTGTTGGATTGGGGGAATGGGATATAGTGGGCACTCAGCCTGCAGTTCCTTCTCTTCAAACTCTGCTCCTTCAGATCCTGAGGAGAGTGCTTCCTCACTCCAGTCACTGTCCACCATCCCATCTTTAGGGGACCCTGAGCTGGAGCTTTCAGTACAATGTGACTGTCTCCTTTCTTCTTCTTTGTACACTTGGATGAGACTGGCTAGCAGCAAAGAGGGCCCTATGAGATGAGTATCTATGGTGTGCACATGGCCCCCACGCTTCTTCTGGACAGAGAATCTAGGACTCATGCAAGGGGTGGTGGTACTAGATCTCCTCCGGGAACACAACCTATGCTTGCGTGGAGAGCCCAGACAAGACATCTCTTGCAGCTGAGCACTGGATCTGCGCCGGCGTTCCACAAGTATGGTAGAGGGTTGACCTACCACAGAACGCCGCCTTGCTCTGCTTGCAGGCAAGGCCACCGCACTGGTGCGTTGGGGCCCTGATGATGCAATCTTCCTCCTGAAGTGCTTTTTGAAAAAGGATTCCATGGAGATTAGGGGCTGTTAACAAAAAAGTATATGTTTTCAATGCGGGGCTCACTTTTTCCATCTAACTACCTAAAGTACTCCTGAATGTTTAATAATAGACACTTCCAGACCTTTGGCTCCAGCTCCTTAATGGTTACAAGCATTAATCAAATTTTTAAAGCCATATACAGCTCTGTGTCAAAGAGCCAGCCACCTGGAGTTCTAAAACTCTCCGAACTGTGTAATACCAAGACACTGAGGCAACTAAACCATCCAGTTCACCATAAACACTAAGGATGAAAGAAGCTGATTACCGAAAGAGCTCTGAGAAAAGGAAGCTTAGTGGATATTGAAAATGAGAGAACTGTTCCATGCATGCTAATAATATTCAGATCATCTACATGTGGTTTTTTTTAGAATTTAGTGAGCAGATAAGCAGGAGGTTGAGGTGTCAGTAATTCTCATAGTGAACAGATATGCTCATGTACCACAAATTTGATTGTCCACTTTACACATAAAAAGTAAAACAGATCCATGCAAAATACAGTCCTTTGACTATGTATATAAACATACAACAAAAGCAGCAAAGCTAACCTTATCAACAGAAAAGCAGATTGGATTACATCCCTAACCCTAATTTCTCTAATTTCTACATTACCCATCTCACCTAAGTGACTCTAAGTGCTTTATAAACAACATCATAAAATAATATAAAAACATGACTGAGCAGAGTTAAAAAAAGGGCAGGAGCAATGGCAGAGAGGCTTTCTTCCTAGACCCGTCAATCAAACCATCTCACTGGGTATCTATGGAGATTCTCAGTCATCCAGGTCATGGTTGTCCCAAAGGTTCATTTTCAAGAGGCAACTGGACTTTCTGTTTTTTCTCTGAAGACGTTTCACTTCTCATCCAAGAGCTTCTTAGATGAGAAGCAAAACTTCTTCAAAGAAAAACAAGAAAGTCCAGTTGCCTCTTGAAAAAGCACCTTTGGGACGAACGGACTGAGTGGGATGGGTCGACATATTTAGGATGAGATGGTTCCTCAGGTAACATGGTCCCATGCCACGAAGGGTTTTAAAGGTGATAACCAATATTTTGAATCAGACCCAGAAGCAAACTGACACCCATTGCATTTGTGTAGGTTTTTCCACCCCCCTTCTCTTTTTTTATTTTTTAATAGCTCGGGCGAAATGGAGAGAAATATATCAGCTGAATCAGTTTTGTGCCTTTCAGCTGTCCAAGGAAAACCCAAATGTTTCCTGTTTAATGAAAAATAAAGCTCATTTTACAATGTTGGTATAAATTAACGTAATCTGAGACAAACTGGAAATGAGGCAAAGCTGTAGTAAGGGAAATCCGAAAAGCAACAGCCAACATCACTTGACAGTAAGGAAAGGAATAAAACAAGAATTCCAAACGTTCAGACATATTCAATTTTATAAATAGCAATTCCACAATGTATTAGAACATCACATTGTGGTCAAAATGGATGATTGTATCAACAGTTCCTTCAGATTTCATGCATTTCTAAGTTTGAAAAATAGCAATTGGAGAATTCTCCATGCTTCTATTTTCAGAGGAATGGCAGTATGGAAAAGGCAATTACTTTTCCATACTCCATACTTTATATTCCAAGTATAAAAAGTAGTTTATCTACCTTTTATGTGCATTAAAACTGCCAGTTACACACTTTGAACTGAAAATGTGGACTATACCTGACCATTTAGTCATGGGAAAAAGAATAATTTATTATCTTATATAATAGCTACAGTATATAGAAAATGCTCTTCTATCTGCAGCTATTTTAGTGGCAGCACAATTCCTATTTCTGCTGATCTCTGGTTTAAATCTAGTTGAGTATGCTTACCAGTAGTCCTTGTTTTGTGACTGCCTTGTAGAGTAATCTTTCGCAGTTATGATGATAGTGACAGAGCCAATGGCATTTCACACTCAATTCTAACTTTGTGACCAGTCCTTGCATTTATGACCCTTGTTTCAGCTTATGAAATAAGATCATAAAGCATAGCTGTGGTTTCATTAATAACGGCTTCACTTAATGACCTAGTTGCCAGTACCAATTGTGGTTACTCAACATGGACTATTGAGTATTTGGAAATTTAGAACTACTGCATTTGGAGCACCTGCTTTTATCTAAATTCTGTTAACTGTTTACAAAACAACTCCTAATATGTACAAAATGACACCTATATTTTCCTATTCTTGCAAATTCTTAATGATCAATACGTGTATTATGGAATAATAATGCTAGAACACAATCTATCCTGCTTCAAAACAGATGATAATCCACAAAAGTTTAAACCATAATAAACATTCAGTCTTTCAGAAAGTACAAGATTATTAATTGGTTTTATGGCAACACAGCTGTTTTCCTTGTGGACAAAACTGGTGATTAAAACTAGCATTAAAAAAATATAAACTTGGAAACAGAAATTTCCTTGTTGATTTTTTGCAACTATCCAGCTGATATTAACGAACCTGTAAAAAACTGATAATCAAAACTCAGTTTAAAAATAAGCAATTTTAATAGGAAAAATGTTATCTATTTACCTTAAACAAAATTGATTCCTGGAATACATAAAAATAAAATACGTAAGCTTCTGGGAATGCATAAAACATGAGTTGGGGTTGAGCATTAAAAAATAAAAATGAGTTTTAAAATGTCCAAAAATGATTTCAGCTTTTTCACTCTTGAGAACTGACAAAAGTTTGGCAATGTTCTAGAAGATATCAGGTATTAGACATTTTTATTAAAATTTTTAAAAAAATCAATTCACTTAACAACTGCCTTGCTTATGAATGGAAATTCTGGGCTCAACTGTGGTTGTAAGTAGAGGACTATCTATGCCAGAGAAGAAAATCGGCCATTTTTATCTTCAGCTTTAAAAGGCAAATCAGCATAACGTAGGGCTATGAAATACTTTGCTGGCCAGCTATCAGTTCTAAAGGGCAGAAGACCAAACAACAGATATCAAAACAAATGAACCACTCTTGCCATTAGTACACACAGGTGTGCTGTCACCTGTGCAAACCTATGCACTACTATGCACCAAATTCCTGTTTCCTTTGCACTGTAAAACAGTGAATATAGCAGTTGCAAAAGTTTGGATAGCCTTTCAGTCACTGCTTTGCAATCGACCTTGGGTAGAATTATCTCTTAAGAAGCTAACGGTTTTTCTAGTCCCCACTCTTACAATTCTCTGTCTCTGTCTCTCTCTTTTTCAGGCAGTTCTACAGATTTTTATTTTATTTTTGGTCTTGACTTCAAAGTTTCTTGTAACAACAATTCCTTAACAATGTTTCTCATAGCTGGAAATTGTTAGATTTTTTTAAAAATAAACTTCCTCTGGTTTACAATAGTGAACTATCTTAGTTATTATTCAAATGCTTAGAGAGCATTTAGGGAAACTTTGGTTGCTGAGAGGAGACAAAACAACAATCATAAAGTGATAAATCAGAAGCAGTTAGAAAAAATTGAGTATTTGATCATCTATGGCATTATATTCTGGCTAATTATAGGCTTATCAAGTAAATAAACCTTTGGGCTCTTATAAACAGTATTTCAACTTAAAAAAACAGTATTGAAAGAACTGGAAGGATATCCAAATTTTTGCACTTGCTATATTCACTATCTTCTTATGCTGAATTGGCAAACTTTTAATCAAATATATAGAAGGATGTTTAATTTTATATGATTCAGATGTGTAGGTTTTTACTGACTTAGAGGTCACTGAAATACACATTATGATCAGAAGTGCCTATGCAACTATAAACACAAATATGTACTAAATATCTGCAATAGCCTTAAACATACCAGACCAACACGTCATAGAAAAGTAAAAAAAAATTACATGAATATGTCCATAAAATCAGAAACAATGGGCATGAGTTGAAGGACCCTATTTAATCTGCCTGCCGGCTTTAATAGCAACATTCCACATTGCAAGAAAAGTAAGAGATAGATAATGTTTATGCATTATACTATTATCTATATCTAGCTACACACACACACACACACACACATTATGGATGAGCTTCAGGGGTGGGATTCAAAAATTTCAGCAACGGGTTCGCTGCCTGGTTGCTGGATGGACGTGGCCATGGTGGGCATGGCCTAGTCCGCCTCTTGCGTCATTGCGGGGTGGGGTGGGGCGTTTTCACCCTCCCTGGCCTCTGGAGGCTTTCCTTGAGCCTCCGGGAGGACGAAAATGGCCTCCCTGGGCTCCAGAGGCTCTCTGAAGGCTGGAAATGGGCCTGTTTCCAGCCTTCCCAAACTTCCGGGAGGCCCGTTTTTCACCCTCCCCGAACCTCTGCGCGCGCCC
>JANHFL010001226.1:42654-62332 GCA_032468155.1 Oxyrhabdium leporinum | reverse complement strand
TCTATCTATCTATCTATCTATCTATCTATCTATCTATCTATCTATCTATCTATCTATCTATCTATCTATCTAATCTGCTCATGTTTATGCCAGTGTTTCTCAATCTTAGCAATTTTAAGATGCATGGACCTCAACTCCCAGAATTCCCTAACAAGCAGTTCTGGGAATTGAGGTCCACACATCTTAAGAGTTGTCAAAGCGGAAAAACAATGTTCTATGCATATATACTTGCTGTCAGATACTTATCTTCACTTTTTTTGAAGCTTGCTAGCAACTGCCATAACCAAGGGGGAGGGGTTATTTGGGAGGGGAAGAGAGCTGGAGGTGTGAAGGAATATGTGGGAATTAAGGGAGTATGGACACCAACAGGAACCACAGGTGCCAAGCTGAACCATCTTCTTGCCTTAAAGTACACCGATCCTAGGAAAGGAGTTTACAACCGCACCAGGGGTCCCTGGTTCCCAAAATATTGGAACGGGACATAATTGGACTGCTCCCAAAGAAGGGAGGGATTTGGATATTGGGGATTGCTTTCAATATATGATTTTTGTGTGGGTTTTCCTCCAAGCTTGCCTTGCTTGTGCTGCACCCAGTTCCCTAGTAAAAATACCTTTTCTCTGACATCTATAGAGTCAAGGGTCGTTCTTTCCTAGGAGCAAAGCTGGTGCCAGTCTGACACTTGCTTAATATTTGTATGAGAAGCACTTTGGTGCACTGGTTAAGGCACCACACTAAAAACTAGAAGACTCTGAATTCTAGTCCCAGCTTAGGCATAAACCCAGCTGGGTGATCTAGAACCAGTGATTCTCTCTTGGCCCTAGGAAGAATGCAATGGCAAACTACTTCTGAAAGTAGCTGAGTGATTTCGGCTAATCATTCGCTCAACCAACTTCACAGGATTGTTGTTGTAGAACAAGAAGAGGAAGGTGTGTTGTATATGCTTGCTACTTTGAGTTATTTGTAAAAATAATAAAGGTGGGATACAAACAAATAGACCCTGTGAAGAAAACAGCAGGAATTAGTCCATTAACACTGACTCAAAGGTTTGTTCTCTCCCCCCGCCCCCCCGTGTGTGTGTGTGTGATAAAGAATCATATTCACATTAATTCGCTGACCAGTCATTTATGAGTACCTTCTGCAACAACTTCTTCAGTGCAATTCTTGGTAAGGTATATATTGAGCACTCATGGAAGGTCAGTATATTGTAGTTTGTTGACAGCTTTACTGCTCTAGCTACAAAGCCACACATAACTTGACTGCTGGTGAAAAATCCCTCTCTACATAATACAACTTCTAAGCTTTTTGCATTTTCATATTCAACCTCTATGTGTTCTGAATGGTGAAGCCATCAAATAATCTTCTCTCAAAGTCTTGCATTCAGTTCTTAATATAATTCTGCTTCTTGCTCAATAATCATAGATTTCTTCAGTCTTAAGTATTTTACTGACATTGATCTACAACCACAGAATATTAATACACTTTGGTTCTGCCATAGCTAGAACATTGTGGGCCTCACAGATGATCGGATTCAACTGTCAAAACAAAATGGAAAGTATGGAATAACTGCCAGTTCTGCAATTTCATTCTTTACTGATCTACCATGAATATTATATTAGACTACCCCAAGGTCTTAACTTTGATTCATATCGTTTGGCAGAACAGAAACATTCTTCGCATTCATGCACATTCAAACATCATATTGGTAACTATTTAGTTGGCAAAACATGCTTTAAATGTATCCAGTGATGTATTTTAAACAATGCTATTTATACCATCCCTCCACTAAATAAGCCCACAGAACTGCAAGAACTGATCTATTAAGCTATATTGCATAGAGTGGAAGATGCATAACTAAAAACACAAATCTCTGACATAGTGTTCAATAGCAGCAAATGTTCAATATAGCAATAATAAAGGAGAATTCCTATGAACAGGGGAGCATATCTACTGTATAAAGACTGCCATTAGCACAGCTAGGAGATGGCCTCTGTTACACACCCAGGTCCTGGGCTTAGGCACGATGACCCGGGTTTTCAAACTCTTCTGAAAAGTCAGAAGGTTGGGGCTGATCTGATTTCGAGAGGAATCGTGTTCCTTTGAGAAACAGAACCAAAATTTCTTTATCAGTTTTCCTACTGCTCAACAGTAACATTATCCTGCCTACAGTTACCAGATCTGGGCTGCAAAAATCTAAACCATGACTAGATGGCAATACTTTTTGCCATTAAGTAGTCACCTAAGTTTTTGCAATCCATTATCTGGTATGCTGTTTTCCATCCCTGGCTACTACAAATATCTATGCCTTCTCTGTTGCAACATCTGCTCTCAGAAGAGCATTGTACAGCCCACATCTTGATGGAATTTAAAAAAGTCTTGGAAAATGCGGGCAGCATAATATCTTACGGATCTTGATCATCGTGTTAATATTAAGCCAGTATAAATGATGGTCTTCCATCTGATTCATAAAATATTTTTTTCCTGAGTTATTACAAAAATGCTGTTTGTACTGTATTTTTCAGTTTGAGAAGAAGTCTACAAATATAATTTCATTTTATATCTAGGTGCTCTAATAATAAAACTTTAGCTTAATTATGAAATTTTGTCACTGTTAGCACTAACACTAATTGTTATGGGGCTTGAGTAAGTTGTCAGATTCAGGTACCCATATATCATAAGGATTAAATCTGTCAGATATTCAGGTTAAATCAAATGTTGGTCTATCATGGGGCCTCTTCATTTTGTTCTTTAGGAAACCTTTAAATTTAAAATATGAATGGTTTTGTTGGGACAAAATACAGACCAAACACAGGTATTCTAGAGACTGGGCACATGATTATGGTTATAGAGGCCATTTAAGTGATTCTACATGCTGAAGTACCACACCCATGTGGTCAGCTGTAATCATCATGAAAATCACTGTAATTTTGAGTTTGCTGGGTCATGGAAAAAAGTTGCTTGATCCATGGCATGGAGAAAACTTCATGATACAAAGAATAGTTAACGGCAAGTCATGTAGCTTGTCAGAACCTATGATTTTAAACATGTGTATCAGCTGTCCAAGACAATTCTGAGCTATCTTATACCCTTCTATTACTGGTAAAAAGTGTCCAGGTTTTACCACAAAGCCAACCTCTCCTTAGTGTAACTTTGGAAAGACTGAAATATTTTCCAGATATCTAAAGTGGAACTTGAAAAATTTAAGACAGGTTAAAAAGAGGAGGCAGGCTGTCTAGAAATCATAGCAACAATCTCAAGCAGGCACACAAAGAATTTAACCTGAAGTTTAAATATTTAACACATTTCTGTACTTCTGGTTTCTGCCTTAGGAATATACACCTCAACTCACAGTAAAAATTAGGCATTCTCTGCCAGAAAGATTTTACAACTGATGTGTGGAATTTGATATGACAGAGGAAAATATGTTTTTGAAGGTTTTTAAAGTTCCCATCACAGAATCTAGAGAACTTGCAGAAAGAAATGCCAGTTGTAATCCTAGTTCAGCAAGTTAACAGTAAAAATTAAGAAAAAGATACAAACAAATTTTGCTAACATGAGTTATCAAAGCTAAATTAGACTATATCCTGAAAGACTGCTCCTGAGCCAAATAGGACATTAAAGCATTCTCTTCCTTACTGATATTACCCAAAGATTTAAAACAATCAGGACGCATAACAAGCCCTATCTGTTGTCAGCATACTAGATTTTGTCTCACAAGTAATTTTTCGGCTTGGTGAAGCATGCTGAAAACGCAGCAAGCATTTTAAAAAGCCAAAGTGAATTGGCTGATGATAAACTAAGGTCTTCCAACGTGGCTATAGGCACAAACAAACCCCTTTACAGTGCATATAACCTGAAAAGCAAGCACAGTACTCTGTTATTAACTTTAGTCTTCCAACATCTTAGAACATTGTGAGACGCTTAACAGGTTTGATATATACAACAATAGTGACACCGGCTGCACACCATTTCACTGTCATGCTTCATCAGCACTGGAAAGTCTTTTCAGAAGGCCTGGTAAAGAACCAGACAAACAAAATACAGAATACTTTTTCCTTCCCACAAGCAACAAGAAGCAAACACCTCTAACCAATGGGCACAAGCATAATACTACATTTTGTATTTTCTTTTCAGTAGTTAACACACCCTTTCCTGAAACTTTGTTAAGCCAGCATTGTTTACCCCCCCAAGGATAATCTCTTCCTTGCTGTTAGAGCACGGCTAAATTCCCTTGCCCCAGGTTCCCTTGCAGGGAAGGAAATGAAGCTACTTATACACTTCCTCACCCTTGAATAGCAAACCTAGCAAATAATTTTAAGCGGGAAGGAGGAAGAAGGAAGGACCGGGCAAGTGCCTTTATGACCTGATCCGAAGCTGAAGGAGAAATCCTGCAGGTGAAGAGTATGGGCCACTGGAAGAGGACAGGCTGCCAGCTTGTGGAGATTCAGTCCTAGTTTGGAAAGAGAGGTCTCTGTTTATCCAGCTGCCTCCTCCCCATGCTGCAAATCATGACAGCTCATTTTTAAAACAACCGAGAGCACTTCCTCTTACAACAGCTACTAGTGAGGGAGGCTACCGCTAGAAGGGGCGGGAATGGAAAGCCGGAGACGTGCAGGCTTACTGATCTTGGCTAAGCTGGGGCAAACGGTCTTTGCTGAATAAAGACTACATGAAAGAGCTATGCTAACATAAGATCAGATTAGTTATATTTTGTCCGCTCCTGCTCAATACAGAAACATAAATATAATAGAGAAAGGGAGAGAGAATAATGCCACATACCCCTAGAAACATGTCTTAATAAACTTTGCAGTCACTGCACATTACAAAGGAAAAACCTTAATTCCCAAGACTACATATCATAAGATTTTGCTCTCATGCTTTGGGGATGCTTTCATCTTCCTCGTTTTGAAAAGACTATACTGGAAAATCAAAAGGAAAAAAAAAACTATCAAAAGGAAAAATCAAAAGGAAAAAAAAACTATCAAAAACTGTAAAGACAGAAATGAAGTCCTCCTTAGCTAATTCTTCTTGTGTTGAATATCAGCTTTTCCTCCTTGTAAATAGTGCTATATCTTGACCTGATTTTGCTTCAGTAAAAGGTCATCCTCCTGCTTCATTTCCGCTCCTCTGTGAGCAATTCTTCCATTTAAGCAGACCCTGTTCTCAATGAAAGCAGCTACTAGCAAGCGAGGCTACTGCTGGAAGGGGCAGGAATTGGAAAGCTTATCAGTGATGCCTCATCTTGAAAATGAGCAGGCTGATCAATTATTCTATTTGGGAAAAACAAGCCCAAATAGCAACTCACCCTCATTCATTCTACTGTGCTAATATCTTATTTTCTGTTATCAGAATAAGTGATAGAGATGAACTAAATCTAAACCACTGCAGCAGCAACCCATCCATCGCCAAAATGCCACGGAAGAGCATTAGTTTCCCTAAAGGCCTGGGTTTTTCCCCTCTTTCTTCTCTCTTCTGATGTTTCAACTCATTTTGCAGGTTATTAGGGCAGACTGGTTCATATCTCTCAACAATGAAAACATGGATTACAATGTGTGCCAAGCACATTCTGGAAAAAGAATAAAGGATAATTTGTAATAGATTTCTGTAGAGATAACTCAATGTATTTGACAATGGTCACGTTGTTCTTAAAGACTGACATATTATCACAAAAGCTTTCTTGAATTATCATCCCCTTCATCATTCAAATATTTATATGGTTGGATTTTTAAATATATGGATACATACATATTCTCTAAACATATCAAAGACTGTCACAAATTAATCTTGTATTAGTTTTATTTAGTAAAATGTGCACAAGTGTTTTCAAATAAGCTTTATTTCCCCCTTTTTCCAACCTTTTGCTTCTTTCTTCTTCACCAATATGTATATTTTGTCAGTGTTCTTCTCAAAAGCTTCCCTCTTTATTAAATAAATATCAAAACTTTTGTATTATTTGATAAGGAAAAACAACCCACTGTAAGCTTCTCCACACATGTATTACCTTTTATCTACAGTGCTGAACAATCTTATATTTTTCAAAATCAGATGAATAATCTGTTGTGCAGTATCTAAATATTAAAGTGTCCTACTGATTACCTCATATAATTTGTTCAGCCTTTGAAGAGAAAACAATTGGAAACATTCTTCATGCTGCAAGTGTTATTTGCTATGCATGTTGCAACATTACAGTAATATATCCTGTTAACATATGCATGAAGTACAAGAGGGACTTGCAAGAAAATGATAAAATGCATTCCCCCCACCAAAAAAAAAGAAAGATTTTGAGCATGTTCCCTCCTCTCCCCATACTGCTTTCAGAAAGGCTCTATTTTCCATCTGCTCTTAACTATTAAGTGTAAATCTGGGGTGTCACATGCAACATTATTCATTTTACTATTTCGGTTCCCAGTTTCAAATCCAATGCACTGAACTTGCTATTGGAGGCAGTGGTCACATGCATGTGAATGTACCTTTACATAATGTGGGGGTGAAGCACTGGATGTTATCATAGACATGTGGTGTTAAATTCTGAGTAACTCTGAAGTATGTACTGCGATCACGTTTGTTCCAAGAAACATTCAACTGCCCTTCTGCAGAACAACCTAGTAAGCAGAAGTTGAGTGGTTGGAGGCAAATTATTAGTAAGATTTTAAATATTTCACATTACCAGAGATATTCATTTGGGGAAAAGAGACTGCTATAAAGTAGCAAAGGCTTATTCAATTTTGCTATTCATTTTAACAGATTGAGCACAGGATAATTTATACTAATGTACCTTACTGTTTCAGAAAGGAAAAAGAGGGGGGGAGGCTCATAAATTAGCTATGTGTAAAATAGTCACCATGCAATGTTAGCTAGGTTAGTTAGCTTCCGTAGATAATAATACTGTCATTCTCCTCCTGCCTTACCAAATACACGAGAGAGAAAATGTTATCCATTGAAGCAGTTACCATGGTCCACTAGTGAACCTGGTAAAGAGAATCATTAACCTAAGTAGAGTGATGGATCCAGGTCTAGAGCAGTTATCACTATACAGGAATAAACAATACCAGGTGACGATACAGTATATGGCACTAGTAAAAAGCCAAAAGCCATTTTCAAATCCTTAATGGAGACTGCTAGTGCAGGATGCAAACATCTTTCATATCCCAGCTAGCACAGTTTCAGGAACATAATATTTTTGCGTATTAAAAAGGGGCAGCGTAAAAAAGATATGTTCTACAGATTTTTAAATTCCTCTATTCTATATAAATTTTTATATACTTTTTCTTATATTTCTTTTCCTGTTACACCTTTAATTCTTCTTTCTCTTGTTTTTTTAATAGATTTTTCCCTCCATTATTTTGTATTTTATTAGTTTTGGAAATTCAGTAAAGTTATATTTAAAAAAGGAAGTATGCTACAACCCAGAGAAACAGCAGACGGAAATGGTCTATTAATTTATTTAAATCATTTTATACTGCCTTTTACAGGTCAGTTCACAATGGGTCTTAAAAACAATAAACAATTCTTAGACTTTAAAAACAGTAAAAGTTGCTGATAACATCAACAGAGCTACCCTAAGAACCATCACGGCAAAATTAAACAAAAAATAATGCACTCAAAATAAGAATTAAAACCTCTTGTAAGTAAACGTATTGTCAGCTAGTATCATTTGTTAGGTGGCATTTGTAGTTTTTCAAATGGCAATACCATAGTAAGAATGCCCTTTCCTTGTAGCCAATCCATCTCACCTTAGACAGACTTCAAGAAAAAAAATGGACTTCTAAATGTAATACAACAGGTTAATATGGGGAAAGATTTAATTAAGATAGCAAATCTAAAATGATCCACATGAATCAATTTAGTGAAAATAAAATACATCAAGCAAAGTGTTAGTTGGATACAGGTCTTTCCTTGATGTTCATAAAAAATTGGACTAGTGTAATTATCTCACTCCCAATTCAGACAAAGCCATTTTTCAGATTCTGTTTTCAAATTCTGAGATAAGGAAATAAAATAGAAGATATTGGAATTCTGAGCAGACTTCTTATTGTCACAGGGACCGTTGTCTTGTGAGGAAAAAAATGCAGCTAGAAAAAAATTATCTCTGTTCGCAGCAGACTCTTGTCCTGGGGCACTGGTGACAATGAAGCTTCCCTATGTATCCTACTTCAATCACAATTGAAATAACAGGAATAAAGATATATTATAAATGGGAAGTTATTTTCATTTTCTTTCTGTCTCCTTTTCCATCTGTAGCATGTCTTTTTGGACTGGAAGCCTGAGAACAGGAAATGCCTGCCTTTTATTATTAGATAACCTGCTATGGAATGTTTTTAAAGACATTTAAATATATCAGACAAATATATTTCCTTAAATTTTCTAAGGCGATTCTGTAACTTGCACTATTTTTGCTTAAGGTCTTGAAGAGCACAGGAGAAAAAAAAATAAAAGAATCGGATAGGTGAAAGCAAATTACTATATCTCAACTCATCTTTCTTCATCTCAGTGTCCTCATGATGTGTTGGCCGTGCCAGCTGGGAATTCTGGGAACTGCAGCTCAAAATTTCTGGAGAACTCTACTGCAAGCCCTAACAACTCACAAGAGTTATAAAATGGACAGTTTCCATGCAGATTTCCCTGAGCATCTGGGAAGAAGTCAAGGTTTGTGGACCTGGTGAGCAACGTGACTCCCAAAGCTGGTATGAGCAAGCTTTCACTTGACCTTTTCAGAGCCTCCACCCTCTTTTCCCCAAATGAAAGATGATTATACTGGGTAAACAGATCTGTGGCTGACTCATCAACATGCAAATTTCAGAAAGAGGTTTCCTGAGTAAAATAAAAGAACAGGACTTTTTTTTTTAAAAAAAAGGTCTAATAAAATTCAAAAAGTGATACTAGAATTTTTTTTTTCTGGTCAAAATAAAATTGTAGGAAGGACAATAGAGAAGAGAATGTGCATCCCAGCCATCAAAAATTTTAACCCATAAAACACTAATTGAATTTATGATATCCGTGACATTTTTAGTATGCAGGCATACCTCAGAAAATATTGCTGGTTCTATTCCAAATCACTGCAATTAAGCGAATATTGCAATAAAGTGAATCACACAATTTTTTGTTTGGTTTCCCAGTTCATATAAAAATTATGTTTACTGTATACTGTAGTCTACCAAATGTGCAATAGCATTATTCTAAAAAACAATGTACATACGTTAATTAAAAATACTTTGTTGCTAAAAATTGCAAATCATCATCTGAACCTTCATCTTTTTGCTGGTGGTGATTTTGTAAAAAAAAAAAACACAACAAAAAACAACAAACCCCACAATACTTGCAAAGAGCAATAAAGCAAAGCGCAATAAAATAAGATGGGCCTTTACATGAATGTCCTAAAGCAGTAGAATATGCAACTTTTTCAGTATCAAGAGGCGTATTTGGTCTTTAAGCAATGTGTTTAAAGGAGCACACTCCAAAACCTGGAGGGATCAAGACTAAACTATAATTTAATTTAATTTGATTTCATTATAATTAAAGAGTTAATAGAACTGCTCTCATATGTGGCATTTAATTCATTTTCTTATGTCATATTACAAATTACTGTAATGAGTTTAGGAGTCCTTGGGGGCCTTACCAAGACTTCTCTGGGCTCCATGTGACTCTGGGGCCTTAAGCTATGCACCTTAAAGAAGGAACTGATAAAGATTACCACAAAATTAATTCATGAGTTTATAATTAACATTTTTGAGAAATAATTATGTTTAAATCCTTGTTAACAAACAGAAGCAAGAAATCAATACATATAATGCATACTGAAAAGGATTGAATTTTTCTTTATAAGTTTATCAATTTATTAACAAGTGGAAAATAGGTATATTGTCAACATTTTATTAGATCACATGTTTTATTCAGTTATCCCCAAATTTTAAGTTAATTCATATGTAATTCATAAAAAAAGATGAAATCTGCAGTAATTATTCACAATTACATTTATTTGTAATTGACTAAGATCATATGGACTTTTATTTCCACAATAGTTTAATTACAATAACCATAATTATATTCCAGCAGTAAAGTAATTCAGTATTTCCTGACTTCCCATGTATATACTAGACTTCAAGAATTTATTATGGTCTTACAAACATGCTATTATTAATATCCAATCCACCACAATTAAGGAAGCACAGTTCATTCATACATATATTAAAGTACTTTTAATTTAGTCCTGTAATAAATACTCCCACTATTAAAGGAGGACAAAGCAGACTTTTTTTTTTGCAAAGGTTGATGTATCAACTCACTTTCCTTTCAGAAAGAATTGCATTTGTTATATTTTTATCCTATCTTTCTCCAAAAAGCTCAAGGTGACATACCTAACACCTCCTCTTCCAATTTCTTACTACTAAAAGAAAAGTTTCTCCCCAGGATTTATGTCCCAGGATTACTATTGTCTATGCAATGAAAGGAAAGGAAGGAGAAAAAAGTGGGAAGAATAACAGTTCCACAGAATAAGAATCCCCAGATTACAGCTTTAATGAAAAGAAAACAGTATATTGGAGATCTTTTTACTTGGTGCTACCATAGAGCGTATTCATTCAGCTCCAGAAGGCAAGTATCACAGCATAGCACCAAACCTGGGAGGTAATAAACGTGATATTAAAATAAGTGATTGTTTTTTTCTTAGCTGAACACTTTTCCTTAAAAATCCATTAATTCTTCAATTGTTCCTTAACCTTATTTAGTCTGGAGGTAAATTTAAAGTTAGTCCCTTTCCTTAAAAAAAACATTCATAGGTTGGATAGAGACTGAAACTACATTTTCATCTCTTACAGCCCAAGTCAGTTGTGCATGTTGGAGAAGAAGAAAAAATCCACAGGACTTAATCAATGATTCCCTAAATAAATGCCAATCAGGAACAACTTCCCAGATATGAAGGTCAAGATGCAATTCTCAAAAATTCATGGGTCCCACCCAGGACAACTAGATATTGATAGAATATAATAACTACACCCCTTTAGGCAAAGGTAAAACTGTCATATATTCATTTGCATCTGATCTTCTACAGTCAAAGATGCTGCAGCTGTTTTTGCCACATTCCACACACAAGTAACTACACTGCTAATTTCATAAAAAAACTGGCCTTATTTTAGAGCATGAATAAGTGCAAGACAATAGCTTTAAACAAGGTTGCCTCGAAGGAATTGTACTTTTTATATAATATAGCTTTTTTAAAAGATTTAATATGCACATTCAACAAATATATTTTAATTATATGTAGCAGATGGAGAGGATTGTTCTGTGCTATTTTTATTAGCGTACAGGATATGGCATAGCCAGTCACAGACTGTCTCTTTTTAATCCTATCTCTTTAGTTTTTAAAAGCTGTCCTACAAAATGAATTTATTCTGAACATTTGGGATATGTTCAAAGACACATTTTAGCATTCAAGTTACACTGTGCAACATATTATCTGTTCCGCTGAAAATTTTCGGTTTTGAAAATCATTATGAGCAGCGGTGAAATCTAAAATTATTGCCAATAAGCAAACAAAAATCTAAGGCACCAATTCCATGTATGCTGATTTGAGAGTTAAGACTGATTCTTATTTCATTCTTTAATTCTCTGAACATTAAAATTAGACTTTAATACTGTACACTTAATGCATCCAAATCAAGTGATGATGCTCAGTGTCCAAATATAAAGAAACTCCTTTGAATGTTCTACATTATAAACAAATCTATTCTTTCCTTTGGTTCTAGTGAGCAGCAAGAAAAAAAGAGTTCTAAACAGTTAACCTAAGTATAGCTCAAATACATTTCAATGATTTAATCATTTCTTAAATTAAAGACTCCTTGCCTGATTAATAAGCAAATAAAAATTAAGAGGATTTGAACAAGTTTTTATAATATAAACATTTGGAAAACTTGCAATGATTAAATATTTTAAACGCCTCGAGAGTCATCTTCCATGGGGGTAGGGAGGAAATAGGGCCCATATATATTCTCTAAAAATCAAGTAAGTTTTTTGCTTTAGAATTACTATTGTTATTCATATGCAACTTTAGTCAACAGATGAAGACTTATTCAAATAAGCAGTTTAATCATTTATTTAAGAAATGTATGAAGTGGTAATTCTAGGCTTACAAATTCACTTGGTTTTTATAAAACCCAGCCTATTGCATACAGTTTTGAACAGAAAATAAAACAGTTTTTGCTCACTCTTGCTCAAAGTGAGCCTTCCAGATGTGTTGGACTACAACTTATTGTTTTCAGCTATTAAGTCCATTCCAGCTTAGCAACGTAATGTCACGCCCATAAAATATATATTTAAGACAAGTAAGAAACTTTTCCATCTAAAACAAGCCTGGCTTGGTTCAATAGCCTGACTGGATCATGTGCTGGTCTCTGAACTATTAAGCTAGAACAATGCTTTTCATTCTTGCACATCAAAGGCAGCCTTTGTGATCCTCAATACACTCATTTTCTGCCCAGGATGATGCTGCCAACAAGAGGAACTGAGCAAAGGAGCAGGACCACATCACATATATGTGCATTTTGGTTTTTTTATAAAAAAATCTAATGAGCAAGAATTCTCTGAGGGATGATGAAGTATACTCCAGCAACAGAAGGAGAGTATAGACCAGGGGTGTCAAACTCGTGATGACACATTGTCATCAAGTGAGGTATCGCAACTTTTTTCCCTTTTGCTAAACCAGGGGCGGGTGTGCCGGCGCGTGATGCCTACGGCTTGCAGGCTGCGAGTTTGACAGCCCTGGTATAGACTCTCTCCCACTGCTTGAAAAGAATTTTCCCATTCCCCAGACCAAACTTGGAATATAATGTTTGTCTAGGCTTCAGCAAAATCCTGACTGTAGCTAACAGCTGCTACTAGTACAGGTGCTACAGGGTTAACTGTATTGACCCTAATAACAGGGAGCTCCCAGGAGGGAAGCAGGCAAGTTCTCATTAATGGCTTCCCTTTTTAAATGAACTTCCCCTGAGAGCAAGCAAGGCTAATGAATAAATGCTATAGAAGGTGGTGTGCTCTACAAAGGAATTCAACAGTATCCTCCTCCTCTCTTCCCAGGGAGGCATCTGTAGGGATTTTTCCCCATAGGAATTATTCTGACAATGACATGACTCTATTAAATGAAGAAGGAACAAAGAAAGGTGTGATTAGCTAGGAAACAATGATTAATGAAGTGAAATTATGTAATGTAATGCATATGAACTCTCTCTCTCTCTCTCTCCTATCTCATAGCCAAACTGGTGAGGTAAAAATAGTGCTTACTAGAACACTATATTGTTGAAGACAACAACAACAACAATGCTTTTGATGTTAAAATAAAACCTAACCTCTCAAAAAAAGCCATATAGGTAGCTTGAAAGGATCATTCTCCCTCTAGTGTTTAAAATTCAGCATTACACCTCCCAGCACTATTTCTCAAGGCCCAAATAACAGTTGATAACTCTTTAAGTGTTTCACAACCTGATATCCTCAACCTGTATTGGGGCTGCAAATCTCAACATCTCATTGGAGCTCTGTAGCATTGATTTTATTTTCTGTCCTACATGCTGATGAAATTGCAATTCAAGTTTTCCTATGACTTTTCTCCAGTAGCTTTGTAACACAATAAAAAGGTAGGGCAGGGCATAGAATTAAAACAAGCAGCATCATATAATCCAAAGATCATTCAAACAGGGCTTTTGAGTTGCTACTGTCAGAAAGCACAGAATTATGTTATCAGAGAAAAGGTGATCTAGAGGGATTTATGATTTACAGCATTAAAAAAAAATCCAACGTGATGCAGAAGAAATAATACTCCCCTGTGCCCATTTCCTGGCATAAACACAGAGCTGTTTCCATTCTGAATCTTGTCTGGAAAGCAGATTGGAACAGATCTAAAGCACTGGTTTCCTTCGAGGCTGCCAGAAGCTGAAATACTAATTATTTTTTCGTCATAATGCTCAAGAAATAAATGTTTGAGATTGGCAGCAGATATCTTCACCATAGATCTCTTTTTTCCAGTAAAGATTTTACCACTGGATTTTAAAACAGCAAGACTTAAGGTTTTTATGAGCCAAGCAAGTTTTGAGAAATATACCCTGCTTATTTTACACAAACTGAAAGGTTATCTAAAGCAATATATACACATCATGTCTAATCTGTATCTATTCTTTGGCTTGATTGTACAATGGCATATTCAAATGAATGTGATTTTATCTGCAAAATACATTGTACAGTGTACCTACAAAATACAATGTACAGTGGACTTTCTAAGATTCAGTCAATATATTACCTGAGCATCTATGCAAAGATCTTAATTGCTAGCCTTGGTTATTAACATTCTACTGATACTAGGATAGCAAAAAAGGAGAGTTGCTACTGTCCTATCCACAGAAAAAAAAAGTATTTTAACAATTCTACACAACTGTTTGGCTCTCCTTATCACAAAATTTCTACCATTCGTACCCCAGAAATTGACCCAGCTGCTTTACTGTCACACCTCTCCAAAATACTAGGGAACGTATGATTCCATAATGGGTTGAAAAATGTTCAGATTTATTTATTTATTCATCACATCTCTATCCCGCCGTCTGACCTAAGTGACTCTGGGTGACAACAAACTTCTCATAATATAAAACATAAATAAGAACAAAGTTAAAACAGAATGGGGGAAAAATACAATAAAGATATTTAAATATCTTTTAATATCTGTTAAAATATTAAAAGTTAAAGAGTGAAAAACTTTAAAAGGCAGAGAAAACATCCCCATGATACCAACCATCACCAGGGTTCTATAGCACTCTCCAAGCCCGCATGCCAATTGGCAGAACCAGGTCTTCATACTCTTTCTGAAGGCTAGAAAGATGGGGGGGGCGGGGTGCTTCACTTCTGGGAGTAAGTTGTTCCAAAGGACACATCTTGCAATGGCAGAGAAGGCTCTCTTCCTGGACTCTGCCACTCAAAATTCTATAACTGATGGAGGATCCATAACATATCCTCCCTGCTTGACCTGGTGGAATGGGTTGATATAATTGGGATGAGACAGTCTATCAGGTAACCTGAGCCCATGCAATGAAGGGCTTTAAAGGTGATAACCGTCATCTTGAATTGGACCTGGAAGCAAACTGACGCCCACTGAATCTTGAATAACAGAGGTCTCGTATGTGCAACCCTAGGGGCACCCAAATTTGCTCAAGCCACTACATTCTGAACCAGTTGCAGCATTTTGATATTCTTCAGGTTTAGCCCACGGATGTGTAGAGTGCATTGCAAGTCCATATGGGGATGACCAGGGTATGAGTGACTGAAAGAAGGCCTCATGATCCAGGAAGTAGTGTAACTACAGTAAAAGCGAAGATGAGCAAAGGCCCTCCTTGCCACAATTGCTACCTGCTCTTTGAGCAGGAATTGTGAATCTAGGAGGACCCCCAGATGATGATGCAGCAAATCTGTCTCAGGGAGTGCAACATCATCCAGGACCAAAGATGGTAAATCCCAGATAGGGAGGACTCTCCTACCCAAAGCTACTCTGTCTTATCTAGATGGAGAACAACAGGTTCAGCTGAAGGCTGTTGTTCTCCGTCTAGACTCCCGGAGTCTCCCTGTGCCATTCCACGACAGTCCAAGTCAACAGAAGGTTGAGATGAGGGAATTAAGCAATCCAGTCAATACATTTCTTTGACTAAGTGATGTCTTGAATCTTGATCATTCTGGGTCAAGTCAAACCATAGCCATTTTTCTGGATCTTTAGCAGAGCAGCATGGAAAAACTTGATCACCACAACATACTGCATCTACTCTGTCCTCCGCTAAGTCACTCCAAGAAACATCAACTTGAATATAAAAGTCCTAAATAATAAAGCTCACTGTATTTCAGTAAAGCCAATATAAAACTTAATGATTATTAATTAACTTAATGAAGGATCCTTAGTGCTCTCTGAACTTGGTTATTTTCTTGCAGATGTTCCGTTACCCAAACTAGGTAACATCAAGCTCAGAGAGCACCAAGGACCCCTCATTTCAACCCTGAACTACAAACGTTCTCCTTTATTGATTAATGAACTTAATGAACAATATCAATTTAAAAATTAACCAAATGAATAAAGCATCTTCCAATAAAATATTCTTAACAATCAATCATGAATGCAAACATAATTCCACATTTTAAAAAAATGTACAAGAGTACATACATAAGCACACACACTTTAAATCTGCATGTTTAACTCTGGCACTGAATACTGTTCTCTGACCCCAAAGCCAGCAAGACATGCAGATTCCATAAAGCGTCTTCGGATCCAAGCCCCCAATTAGCGCAGGTTCTACAGGGGTGCAAAGCTTTGTTCAGCAGTAGTTGGAACTACAGATAGCAGTATTACAAAGCTTGGGCAAGCTAGTAAAAATTTCACATACTTATATATTGCTGGCCTGTGCTTTATCCTGTGGACTCCCCAATGACCAGGTTGGCTGCCCTGAGGACAAGACAGGACATCCCTGTGAGACAGGTGGAGTCTGGGAATACAAAGAGATAAGTCAGCATAGCCAAGTCATGCCCCTCATTATGACACACTGTTTTCTTTCTTTGAGCACGCATGTGTGTACACACACACACACAATACAGAAGGAGTACAAATCAGCAGACAATTCTCTTTTTCTGTTCTGGATAAAGGCTAGTTGTTCCCTTCTCCAAATACTCCCAAATAAGCATTCCTAAACTAGAGGTGACCAACACCAGAAGCAACAGGGCTACACCTTCAATTGCTAATTTTCTGAAGTGTCAAAGGAGGCCATCTGCTAACATAACATACGGTCTTTTAATTTTGTTGCACTGAGAGTTCAGGATGAGAAAGGGAGCAGGAAGGTCCATCTGGTGCATTATCCTGGGATGTCAGAGGCCATCTGGTACATTATCGTGTGAGGCCAGGGGGCGAGTAACGAGCTACATGTGGCTTGGGGCTGTCAACTTGTTATTTTACCAAATAAAACCTCATTTGACATTAGTTCTGATATTCAAAGGATAACAGAACCTCCAAGGGGACTAAAGGCAAAGAAGAACAGAATGATTAAGGAAAGCAAAAGGAAAAAGTGGTCCATAGCTAGTTCTGTCTCACCCACTGTTGAGTCTCATACACCAGTGGTCCCCAACTTTTGCGGCTTGGTGGCTTGGCTGGGGGGGGGGAGGGAGACGGGAGCTGGGCTGCATGAGCAATGGGCTGGTGTGTGTGCAGCTCCACTCATGTGAGTGGCAGGCCAGCATGCATTCATGTGTGCACCGGCCCAACACTCATGGCCCAGGGATTGAAGACTCCTGCCGTACACAGCCTCCAATGGATTATTCCCACAGAGATATATAGCTGATATAAAAAGATTCCTCCTCCCCACATTATCTAGTCAATTCTTTGTTTTATGGTGGCCCACCATGATACCACTGAACCCACAACACTCATAATCTTATCCTGCTTGAATTTTAAAAGTATGTAACCTAATGGTAACCGGTGGAAGCAGTTTTCCTATGCACATAAAGATAAAATGCTGGCTTTTATCTTTATCAGTGTTTTGTTATTGTTTTTGCTAGATGACCATACAGGCAAGACTCTAATGGAAGTATTCATAGAAAAATACTAATAAATATCCAGAACTACTATGCAATTCAATGGGATTGGTATCAAATTTATATACAGTTGGATTACAAACTACCCATCACAAGTCTGGGATTGAAGAAAACTTTAGACTAATTTATCATACATTTCTGAACATTTTATTCCCAATGATGTACTGAAACTTGTATTTTCAAAAACTGGACAGAAAGTACTTAATGAGAAATCGTATCTTCTCCTGCTACACAAAGAATATTTTCTTCTAATCTAAGCTGTTGTCTGATGAACTCTGTGCCTCATATTTAAAGACTATATTTTTGCTCCAATATCTATTGCCATGACACAATAACTTGAACAATTAATCCACTGTGATAGACTAATATCCTAATTTAGCCACTGAAACAGCCCACAAAGAACTGTAATGTTTTCCCTTGGAGGAAAGAATCCCAGTTGCTTTCTTATAAATCCAAACACAACGCAGAATGCAGTAGCAGTTAATAAAGTCAATAGGAAGAAATGAAAAATGCTTTTCTTGCCACCAGGTGGAGGCAGTTCCCCGCTGAACTGATCTTACTGAAAAGTAACATCTACTAGTGGCTCTGGGACACATTTGAAACCTCTTTTAACCTGGGCATGTGACCCAGATAGAAAAGAGCCCACAGAGGAATCAGGTGGCCACTCTAATAGGAGATGAACCCCTTCCAACTCTGATCATTGTACCAGTTCCAACTTCTGCTGCTTATCATCCGTGGTATTGATACTGATTTGTAATTCAAATACACTGAGACAAGTTCTCAGACCTCCCACTGTATGAAGTGACCCTGAAGCATTGCCAAACCAGAGCTTGTACAAACAAAACCAAACTAGTGATACTGCTTTTGGTCAACAAAAAAACAGATTTTGATGTTGCACTAAAACTTCAATTTGACCGAACTATTTTAGTCAAATCAGATGAAGACTAATAAGTTAATAAAATTCTCTATGCCGTAACTACCTTTATTTCCTCAAAGGGGAGGAATATCATTTATTTACCCATGTAGAAAGTAAGAAAAGTGTCAGTGACAAAAATTTGCAAGAATTGTAGATCTTAAACCTGAACTTTTTTTTATTAGTTATAGTACCAGATTTTTTTTTTATAAATAGTGTATATTTAACATTGTATGTACCAACAGCAGCGAGGATTGTATTTGTGCAGCACTGGAAAAATGAAGAAATACCACTAGATGAAGAGATAATTAAGAAGATATCGGACTGTGCAGAAATAGACTTACATTGAAGATTAAACACTAAATGTAATACTGGAAAATTAATAAAACTTTATTTTAAAAAAATTGCAAGAATCGTTACCATGAAAAAGAGAGCTAAAGCATTTTTTAGCCCTTAGAATCAAGATATTTGGAGGCAGCTCAGACAGCGACCTCTCTGATTCACTGGAATATGAGAAAAAAGAGAAGTAAATGTGCAATCTGATTTTTCAAAATTATGTTATAGCCAAACTCAATAAGTATAGTTTTTCTGCTCCCATGGAGTTGATTTTCTGGTGTGATCTACCTAGTAGGGAGCTGACAGTTCATGAGTTCTTAAGAATAATTTTCATCTAGAGATTAAAAGGCAACCTTTGCAAATTAAGAACTGGGCTTATAGATAAGAGAAGGAAATGTACTGTTTTGTAAAATGTTGTGACTTACTAGCATCAGGTTGGCCACTCATCAGTGGAAGAACCAGCTCTAAGGAACTTTATTGGTCTCTCCCAAATTCGCTGGATATTCTTGGTTGCCTAAAGGGAGAATGTTATGGCACTCACAATTCTAAGTTAACCAGTACATAATGGATGCTACCAAAGCATTCTTCATAGGAAGTGGCATGATGGCAAACTCTTCTAGGTACCACCCCTTTTTATGGCCCTTACAGATGGTCTAATATTATGCTGCAATCGTACATTTTTCTGCTGATTAACTATGTTTATTATCATTGTTATAAGATACTGTAGAAAGTTAGCACCCACCCTTCTCCTAGAAGAATAAAATATTCTAGGAAATATTAAAAAGGCAGAATATTATACCTCCCTGGATGAGAAAAGGAGAAACATGCTCTTGGAAA
>JANHFL010001226.1:0-22982 GCA_032468155.1 Oxyrhabdium leporinum | reverse complement strand
GAGTCAACCTTGAGCCTGGTGAGATTTGAACTGCCAAATTGCAAGCAGCCGGCAGTCAGCAGAAGTAGCCTGCAGTACTGCACTCTAATCCTTATTATGCTTTTTTCTTACTAATAAATATTTTTATGAGCTTTAATCATACAATCATATAATCTAGGGCAATACAGAATGAAGGCAATGCGCACATGTACCCTTTCAGAACATCACACATACTTCACAAGCACTTTTGGAGTTTTTAGAGCCTATTACATTTGTAACCAAAGGAACTCTAGGGCCAATGAAAAAGCAAATTAACCAAGTACCACAATCCACTGAAGACTCCTTGCCTCAGCCACCCACAAATATATTTATACCATTGTATTTTTAATGTTTTCATATGTCTTCACCACAGCCTCCCTTTAAACATCTGCTAATACAGTTACATATCAAAGTTGGCCAAAAGCCATCATGACTTTTATTCAAGCCCAGTCATTTGCCATAATATATCGTTGACAGGCTAATCAGATACCAGGGCACTGTTTTCTGGGTTCTAATTACATCCCTCAAGGCTGAAATTACAGCTCACTTCTAATCTATAGCAGTAGCTTCCCACACTGAGGTCTACCGTCAGTGTAGTGAAATGGTACTGAAATTAAAGCAGCAACACCACACTGATCTTAGAATACCTTAGGTCTGCTTTCCATGTGTGTTGCCAGAAACATCCTAGCTGAATACTACTTAAGAATTTTAAGATGGATCGAATTTTGCAACTATTGATAAACAGAAAATACATTCATCTCCACAGTATCTGCTGAAATGAATAATACAAAGGTTCTTTTTTACATGAATACAAGATTGGAAAGTATAAGATGAAAGGGATAGTCACAGGAAACAATATCCATCTCTTCATTAGGGTATCACTTCTCCTACTCTTAGCTAAAAGGCCAAAAAGATAAAAGATTTTGTCTTTACTGGTTGATCAGTCATAGTACTTTTCACCTAGAATTCTTGTTTTTCCACATGTTTCTCTCAAGTCATTTACACTCTTATTTTGTATTCTCACTTTGTCACCTACGCAGATGAACTGAGAAACAAAAGTGTTGTCTCCAAATTCATAGTGGATAAGGGAGCTACATATGAATCTGGTTTGTCCATTTTGAGATGTTGAAATACTGTATTTCCAGTCTTCGGTCCACTGTTTTGTCACCACTCAGGTGTCAGGATGTAAAGCATGAGTTCTCTTTTCAGTCCTTTGGGCTAACACTGTCTCAAAAGTTTGCAATCCACAGTCCTCAGCTTTCCAAATAGCCCGTCTCCGCTGCAGAAATGTATATCAAGGAGACCTTGGGATCAGTCTCACAATCCTAGTCATTGTGAAATAGAATGTGCACAAAGATCCTCCAAGGCCTGCAAATTTTGCTTCTATTGTGAGATTGAAGGATAAAACCAGAGACAAATGATTAAAACGGCCTGCTTCACATTTGTTTTAACCCCCAGTTTATCAGATATATTTGCAGGCCATCTTTTAAGGAAGCTACAAAGGATTTCCACAATATCTTAGGATAAGAGCATTTCCCATATTCTTTTAGGACAATTTGTTATAGCTGTTGCAGCATCCCTTTGATCACATGATCAAAATCCAGGGGCTTGGCAGCTCACCCACACCTATGACCACAGGGGCATTTGAATCCTCCTACCTGCCTATCTCTCCCCATCTCTGCCTTTTTGGCCACCCTGCACTAAGCTCCCGTCAATCCAAATTGCAGTGAGGCCTTCTCATGAGGCTTTGGAAGGCTTCAGACCCTAGCCAGAAGGCCATACATGGTTTAGATAAGGGCACATTTGGCCTGAGGAAAAAAGTCCTTTGTAAAGGACCATGCCTTGTCAGTAATGGGAGAAAAACAATGGCAAAGCTGGGAGACAGGGCTCGTAGGGTGAGCGGAGGTGATAGAATGCAGGATGACCAGAAGGGCAAAGATGGGATGGGGGAGGGGGAAGAGATAGATGGGTGGGAGGAACTGAAGAGGAAGCAGCCCCTTCGAAGTTCAAGACTGGGAACTGGGAATGGTTTGGATTGGGGTGGGCCAAGATGGGAATGGCTTGGATCCGGGTGGGCCCTCAACTAACAACTAGGTGGGATCCAGTTAACGATGGCAACTGGGATTACTGTTGCTGATTAATATGGCCATGCACTTTACAGTCACATTGCTTACTGATGGAAATTTGAGTCCCAATTACCATTGCTAACCAAGGACTACCTGTGTTTAGTTCATGTAGTATTAATTGGGGGGATACTCATTAGCTGGTTATTTGCAACTGTTATACATTGCAGAGTATGGCAGGGTGAGGATGGGAAAGGAAGGGAGAAAGGACAAAGACTTATAATTCTGTTACACAGTCATCCTCCTAAGAAGCAAAAGGAAGAGAGTCTTTCCTATATGAATGAAGTAACTTATATTTGGCTAGTAAGACAGACTAGTGAGACAAAAATTTATTGCTAGTTGATTCTGGCAATAGTTGAAGTCCACACCTATTCACATCCTAACTCTTACACAGTGTTCACATATTCTCCTATCTTTTATTAATAGGTGGAACATTAAAGCAAGAACCAGCCATCTGGTCCTAGAAACAGCTGAGTGTGGCTACAGGCTGTAGACTCTGGTGTGAATGTGGCACGCAAGGGATGTATGCAAGATGGGCATCCAGACCCTTGTTCAGCTACAGAAAACAGCAACCAGTCAACCTTCCATTCCAATTTCTTCACTTTTACACTAAACCAAAACTAATGTTTTCTGTTCCATTTAATAAAAATTGTAACAGTCTTCAATATCAAAGTTCTCTTTAACAAATACCAGCTTTCTCAAATAAGGAAGCATAATTGGCTTTAAACCTTGGCACAATTCAAACTTTAGGAACAGAAGACCTAATTAGCCTTGTGCTAATTATACCAGAAAGGATCATAAAGGAAAAATCTCTGTTCATTATCTTAACAGGCAATACTCCTAACTAGGACATACAGGCTGTAATGTGAACACCAGAGCAGCACCAGTCCCAGTCAGAAATGATTCATCAAGGTCTCTTTTTGTATCTCAGTCAATATGGGTGACCTGGTTATTTTCAGTCCCTGTAAGACTAGCAAATTAATTGCTGGGATAAGAAGGAAAAGTATCTTTAAGAATTAGAGGTAGGAAATGAAAGACCTGTTAGGATTTTAAATTCTTTTAACTATTCTCCACCGATCCATCAGCATAGGACTGGTTCTATTAGATTTGACAAGTTATGCTTACTATGTTTCTCAGTTCATCTACTTACATTGGATTTATGCTATGCTAGAAAAAATGTAATATAGTCTTTACCCGCCCAAATGCCTAATCCTCAATCCATTTCCACAAGTAGAGCTATTTCCTAAATTTACTAAATGGGCTCTGGAAGAAAATGAAGAGTGAGCTCAGGGGCAGATGAACCAGATTCACACCCTCAGAATGTTTCTGAAGTTTAGACTAAGCAAGTTTTGTAACAGAATTTAATAAAAAAATAGCTGTTTATCACTGTCACATATTTCTATTTGAGTAGAAATGCATAAGTCAAAGAATCAAGTCTGCCATGCCTTTCTTATTTCAAAACAACTTACTCTTTTTTAAAAAATGGCTGGAACAAATAGCACGTAGCACCTAGGTTTGAACACTTGATTATCTAGCAAAGCTCTTAGAAATTACAAAATAATGGCTTCTTTTGGAAGGGAGAACTATAATTCATGCATCATTTCCTTTTTAAAAGATCATTGGTGGGAGAACATGGCTAGCACCATATTCTACCCACCTGAGATCTACTTAGCTCTCCATCCTTGTATTTTTACATATTGATAAGTTGACCGTTGGGAACAATGCGAGCCCTTACTTCTCGTCTAGTGCTGATTTATTTTGCACAAATGTGCCTTCAATGATAGTCATACTGGGCAAGGGAAATTCTATAAATCTGTACACATATGCATGCCACTGATTTACATGCACAAGAAAGGACAAGAACAATTTGAGTGAGTTCAGTCCAGATCATCAATTCTAACAGAGACAGCAAAACTTTCCTGCCCGTACTCTTCTGTGAAGGCTTTGAAGCTACGATGTTAAATGAGCACTGCTAGCTAATTTGTTTAGTTCCAGTCTCTGGGTTGGAAATGAAATTATTTTTAGACATCCTGTACATTACCTATGTTTGGAGTTGTAGATGGAAGCCCTAAACCTAATGGTAACTTTTGCCAAATGAAAGAGTGGGGAATTCTAAAAGAGTGGGGACCAAGTTGTAATGCCAACTCCTCCACATTTTCATGCTTCTGTACACGTGTTGCTGTGTGTTATGTCAGGCCTGCATAAAAACTTGACTTTTTAAAAATAGTAAATTTATAGCAGCTGCCACCCCCACCCACCCCCAAATACACACTGTCAAGCACCTCCAAACTTTGCTGCCACTCTTAGTTCTAATGCTTCCTCTACTCCGCTAGCTGCTGATCAGCACTCCAGGTGTCTCTTTGCTGCTCACAAGGATTTTAATTTTTTCCATATGGCCTCTTGCCCTCAACAAATTGTGCAGGCCTGGTGTATGTGTCACATAAATACATTCTTGTACCCTTCTCACTGGCTTTGCTTGAATATTGGTTCCCATCTGTATATACTGTCCTAACAAGCTTGGCTCACTTTCTTAATCAATCTAGCCCTTATGTGTTCTGAGTTCACCAAATGTTCTAAGCTTCAGGAGTCCCCTTCTGTAAAATGGAAAGCCACTTCCTACTGTGACTTCTTCCATAATTTCAAATATATACGCACTGCGTGATAGAACATGCAAATTAATTATACTATATAAATTATAACAATAATTACAATATAAACTTTGGCTACACACATTTCCATTACATTAAGTACTGGTTCTTTATATAAATAACAAATGTCATTTCTATAACATTTGGATTAGTGCAGCTGATCTTTCATAAAAGTTCTTATCATGTTCAGCTATCACTGTACTTGCATTTGCAAAAATGCTATCAATGAAAGAGTGCTTTAGTTCCCTTCTCTGACAAAGTTTATATAATTACCCTAGCTAAGAAACCACAATGTTTTGGTTTTAAAAAAATTCAAAAGCCTGCCACTACTGGCCGAAAAACCAAAAAAAATCAACTTTATTTATTTTGATCCAAGACCAAGATAATATTTCAAACTGAAGAATTATGAATTCCCTCAAACATTAGGCTCTCTGTATAAAGCAAAATAATATGAATATTAAATGCCACACATTTAATATTAAATGTGTGGCACAGAACTCCAAGGAGCTACCAGAAGATTACATACCAAATGTCTGATTGCCAGAAAGGTGGTTATAATGTTGAAAGATATGAAATAGCGTGGTCAAAGGACAGCACAAACAAAATGCAAACACAGTAATATATCTGGATACTGCTATATATTTCCTTGTGCTACAGAGAGAAACAAACACACTTAATTTACCATTTCCAAATTAAGCAATAACAAAACATTTCGTTCTAGAATTTATTCCTAACCTAACTTTATTGGATTATTCAGTCATCTCCAATTTATATTTTCCATGATTAATGTAAATGATAGGAATTGCTGATCGATCCATCAGAGGGCCCTCAGGTTGGGGAACCTTGTAATCCGTATTTATAAACAGATCTTAATTCAACAATAAATTGGGTAAAGAGGAAAATGAATAAATGGAGTATGGGAAAGGAGAGGCAGATCCTGAATCTCACTGGAAGCTATTAACTAATTACAAAAACACCCACCCCATATTCCTACCAAAAGGAAAAATAGCATTATTTGTTGAGATCAGAAAGTCAGTCCAATGAAACAAAAAGAATTGGAGGGGACGGAGGAAAAGGAAGAATGACATTCTCATCACTACACCTGACAATCAAAATTTTACATTCCTGAATGATACAGGATTAGAGGTTTTTTTTTGTCTGTTTAGTTTTTACACCAAAGATAAAAGTGCTGTTTCTCTCAAAAGCTGAACCCATTACCTTATTTACAGGACTGGTGTTACCTATTAATTATATTTAAAAACATAGCACAGACAAGATTCCCTATTTCATATCTAAGCAAATATACGCGTGTCTCTCTGTGTTTTGGGGTACATCGAAGTAACACATGCACTGTCAACTGAGTTTCTTCACCTGCTTCAAACTGGAAACATCCGCGCGTCACAACAACCGATAACCCCACTACTCAAAGAATTTTGCACAACACACAGAGCCACAAACCAGCCAAACCATTTTATTCCAGCACCTGAACGTATTTTTGTGATTTGGTGTGGCGAAAAGCATGCGTGAGTGTGCCACGACCCTATCCCATTACTCTTTCACACGCGCATACTTTAACAGCGTGGGTCTCGCTCACCTGCGCCCAAAGATCTTGAGCCCAAACCTCTTTTTGCTGTGCCTTCGCCCCAGCGTGGAGATCTTGTCCGGTTCCGGGCACACGGACGTCTCCGAACTAGCGGTGGACGGCGAACTGGAGCCAACGGAGGAGGAGGAGGCGGCGGCGGCGGTGGCGCCCCCGCCATTCGAGCCCTTTTCGTTGACCTCGTGCAGCTCCATAACCCCGCTGGTCGTGCTTCTCCCCCTCACCTGCTCGGGAGAGGGCCGGTCATATCCGCGGGGAGAGTAGCCAGCGATTAAGCCCCGGAGACAGTGTCGATCTCTCGCTCGAGCGCAGGACTCATTGCTCTGCCAAGGCAGGCGGGCGGGCGGAAGAAGGGAAAGTGCTGCCCTCGCTCCTTCGGCCAGGGGCTTATCCGGGACGCCTCCCCTCAAAGCAGCCGCAGAAATGAGAGTGCCAAAGACTAGCGTGTCCCTGAGACCGGTGGTGCATGCTCAGCTTCCACCTACTCGATCCCCAGCGCGCCTCGCCGAGAAATTAGAGCCGTGCAGGAAGTCTCAATACAAAGCAAGGTAAAGGGCCTAAGGACCCCAGATAGCTGCCCGGGAATCTGCCTCCTTGTTGCTCTAAGGGAAAAGGCGGGCTAGTGGCTCCATCTGCCGCTTCCTCGAACGCGTTGCAATACTCGGGCCCGGCCGCCTTCGTGCAACCGTTGGCGACGGCGACCAGATAAATTAGAGCCGTAGAAGACAGGCCAGAGAAGTGGAGCACTAGCTTCAGTTCTCCAGACTTACCTTGAGCGGCTTAGGAGCGAATTTACAGCAAGGATTGGAAGAGTTGCTGGGCATGCATAACCTTGACTGACCCGGTAGCCAATTCCTATCCCGCATCTTATTGCTTTGGTGCTGTTCTAAATTATGGTGTGCTGCCACTCTGATAGGCAAGGAGATAGCATGCTTCTACTGCTACCCTCCTGTAAAGTGTGGAGGAACATTAATCTGTTGTTGCAAAGCAAAGGGATTGGGGATCTTGATGACTTCAGGTTATCTGGCTTCCATAAACTGTCTTGTCTGTCTTTCCGCCCATCTTCCAAGTTCAAACAAGATGAAGTGCAGTGAAATGGGAAAATGCCATAGCAAGAATAGCTCCAGAGAGAAGTAGGGCAGGCTGTGCCATAATTTTGCAACTAGAGTAGGAGAACAGGCACCCACTAGCTGCTTGAAATAAGAAATAGTCTGGTAACACCTTTTCAAACTAATACACGTTATTACTGTGAAAGGCAATAAGTTTCATCAAATGCATTGGAGTGACTGGACTGATGTAGGAGTTGAATTGGGATGGGGGAAATGGGGAAACACTAAAATTGTTAGTCTGAAAAGGTGGCTACCAGGCTCCTCATTTTTGACGATTATAGATTAACATGGCTTTTGTTCTGTAGTCACTAGCTGCTGAGTAACCATTTTTTACTTGAAGTGTAAGTAATAAACCAAGAAATGCCAGTTCAACATCCTTCCTGATTTTTCAGCTACTGCAGCGAGAGAAAAATGGAGCTGTTGCATCTTGTAGTAAAGATACATTTTTAAACACTGTTAAGTGGATCAGCATAAACATAGACACCATTCTTCCTCGAATGAAAGAATAGAGACCCACTCTACTCTCTTTGCCCTTATTGGAAGAGAGATAAGCTGGTATCAAAAAGAGAGAACCAGAGAAAGCACAGATATGAAAGGAACTCAGGAAATAAAGTGCTAATGGAAAGTGCATACAAAAAGAGAGAAATAATTGCAAGAGGATAGGTGATAACCACAAAAGAAGGGTGCGCCCATATTTCTCAACACACCTTGGATCATATCTACATGTAACATGTACAAGTATAATAGGTAGCAAATGAAATACGTTTTACACATCCTGAGTCTGTTAGAATAAGGACACTGGGGAATACTTATACATTAATATAGTTTATAAGTTATAGTTGAGAAGGTGAGATAAGACCAACTTTGTGGAGTAAGGAGGAAAAATTGGTATTGTTAAAGCTGATTGTGCCATTGTTAGACGAGCACGCAGTCTATATATCACAGGAAAGGAAACTCATTTTGAGTGCCTGCAGACCAATGCTGTCAGATTAGAGGTATAAACCTCTAATCTTGTCACTGCAACAGGGTACATTAAATGGATTTGTCATATAGTGGAAGTTGAATAATTTTTCCTGATTATATTGTACATTCTGGTTTCTACATTTCCCACCAAGTAGAATGCTGAAGATGGTCTGCTATAACACAGTACCACTGCCTGCAGAGAATAAATAAAAGGAAAGTAAAAATGAATTCTGTGTAACCACACAGCTTTTCAAAAACATCTCGATACTACGTAAACGTAGACGCAATTTCAGCATATCAAGCAATATCACTTGAAATTACAACACCCTCTCAAAGTTATTTTAAGATTCCGCAGCCAGAATCAGATGTGTTTCATTTTAAAGTAGAACATTATGTAGTTCTTAACACTAGTATGCAAGATGTCATTGACATACTCTAAATTTCAGAATGAACATAGATTCCAGACAGAAATCCTTGATAGGGATTTTGCTTATCACCATACTTTCATCTGAGTATTCTACTTTTCCAAAATAAATTAAACAAAATGTCACACTGTAATCCAGATTTCTCAACAAGAATGCTGTCTTAATGACCAACCAGGGTATCAGAGATTTTCTATTTTTAAAAAATAACACTTGAGCTGGATAGTAGCATTAGGAGTGTGCAGCTTGGAAACAGATGTAACTGCAGTAATGGGTCACAGGTACTCCATTTAAGTTTTTAACACCACTTCCAAATCACTGCACGGACCTATAGAATAAGTTTAAAACTCACCAGATTGTTTTGAGTAGTTGTCCCCTTAGTTATTTTGATTTATTTTGGTTTATTTTATTATTATTTCTGCAAAGCTTAAGAATCTTGATCTAATTGTGCTGGTATTTCTCTCTGTTTTTTTTTGTTTTGTTTGAAATTTATTCCACCTTTTTTTTTCATATGCAGATAGTCCTTGACTTATGATAACAGTTGAGCCCAACATTTCTGTTGCTAAGTGAGATGTTTGTTAAGTGAATTTTGCCCCATTTAATGACCTTTCTTGCCACAATGGTTAAATGAATCACTGCAGTTTTTCAGTTAGTAACGTGCTTAAGTGAATCTGGATTCCCTATTGACTTTGCTTGTCAGGAGGTCGCAAAAGGGGATCATATGACTCTGGGACACTGCAACCGTCATAAATATGAGTCAGTTGTCCAGCATCTGAATTTTCATCATATGACCATGGGGTTGTGGCAATGGTCATATGTGTTGAAAAATGGTCATAAGTCACTTATTTCAATGGCGTTGTAACTTTCACTAAATGAACTGTTGTAAGTTGAGGACTACCTGTACAACTCAAGGTGGCAAACCTACCTAATACTCTTTTCTCCTCACAACAGCCATCTTGTGAGGTGAGTTGGCCTGAAAGAAAATGGCTGCCCCAAGTCACTAAGATGGTTCTTCATGCCTAAAGTGGAACTAGAATTCAGTCTCCTGGTTTCTAGGCCAGCACCTTAACCACTACACCAAACTGGTTCTAGTTTATTGAGGCCTCACTTTTAGATCCACTTTTGCAGGGCTTTACCAGTTAATTTTAATATTTGAAGAATGTTTGTTTCAATTGCTTTAATCAATAGGTCAGTGGAAAGAACAATTATAGTACAGTAGAACTGAGGACTAATTTCCCTATTCCTGCAGTATAATGCCTCCTGATAATAATGAGAAAGGAATACATGTTGTTTATAACGTTCTGCTGCTATCATTTTTCGTTTTATTAGAATACCATTATTTCGGTCATCCGCTCCAGTGAGGACTAATGAGTGTTTGTTACACATAGTCTGCCAAGGCATTTCTCTTTTTAGACATAACTGTTCCATCTCAATTGATAATTATTTATATCAACGCTTCCAGATTACTTGAAAGATTTGGTCAGGCCAATGTGTTCAAGATAATCCTGATAGTCATACCAAAAAAATACAATACTCTTAGCCTAACCAAGGTCATTCTGTAGGCTTTGAAACATGCATCATTCATAACCGCTTCCAGATTTTTGACTGCATGCAAGATAATAGTTATGACTGAATTATTAGCAAAATGCCATCCATAAATAGTGCTATATAGAGAATATTAAATAGCATAAAGCAATGGTCTGACTTGATATAAGGCAGATCTTTACATCTCTAAAGCTGACAATCAGCAGGAATATCTTCAGTAACCAGTTCTTTCTTTGGGCCATGAAAGATGAGCCTGATTAGTATTTAGATCAGGGATGTCAAACTCGCATCATCACAGGCAGTGTCATGTGACATATCGTGACTTTTTCCCCCTTCGCTAAACTGGGCATGGGCATGGCCAGCGCGTGACGCATCCAGCGAGTTTGACAGCCCTGACTTAGATGGTAGACAATCAGGGAAATCCATGTCTAGATTTAGACTAGAATGGGAAGTAAAAAACAAAGGTGAAGATAGTAGAATTGCACTTTTGTTCTAATGACAAAAATAGCATGAATATTGAGGTAATAACCAGGAGTCATTTTGAGGGCATCTTTATCTTTTATTATTGGACTCACAGTTTTTCAAATTACGATTCACAAAGAATGAGTGGATATTACTTTCCAAAAGGCAATGTGATAAAATTGGAAGGAACAAATCTCTACAGTCCACTCTCCTGAAAAATGTTCATGTTGGGAAATCAGTGTAAGAGTACAGATACCACATCTGTGATACTTTATCTTAGTGGAATACAAAGTGAAGAATCTTGCTGTTTTCTGTAAACAATCATTGGCTATCAAGCCCAACCAGCAGTTATAAATAATAAGATATAAATATTGAAAGTTTCTGCCATCTAGTGGGGAAAGTATAAGTTTACTAAAATAAGAAATATGCTGCATACAGTATTATATTTTAAAACTCCCCAAATTTTATCTAATATTTAGATGAGAGTGAGCATGTATGAAAGGGCATTACCTCACATTACAGTTAAGCAGTCATTAATAACTGATGAAGCAGTATCACCCATTTTACCTTTCTATGATTTTGAAAACATAACAGGCTAATCAATGTACAGTAAGTACTGTATGCTGCTTGAGAGATTGCAAGACACATGAGATGTCTCACTGCACAATAGAGTGCCACTTCCCGGTATCAATATTCAGTTGGATCTACCGTATATATCTATAGTGTAGATATAGCTGAAGTTGTGAAAAGAATGTGGTTGATTTAGGAGAATAGAACATAATGTTTCTCACCAGACTACTGTACAAATATTCATGGCTGTCACCAGCTTCAGATTATGATAAAAAAAACCCATCTAATCTCTGACTTCAAGTATACAGGCAGTCCTCAACTTAAGACCATAATTGAGCCTGGCAATTACTGTCATAAGTTGTGATAATCGTAAAGGGGACTCGTAAACAGTCTGGACCTGTTTTTACAATCTTTTTTTGCAGCAGTTATTAGGACAACATGGCGGTCGTAAAGCAAATGCCATGGTTATTAAGTGAATGCCATGGTCATTAAGTGAACACCATGGTCATTAAGTAAACCTGCTGTTCACTATGAGCTGTTTTTTTCTGGAAACCAGAAGTAGACGCTGGTTTCTGGCAAAAAAAAAAAAGTAAGTTACAGTCACCTGACCATTGGACACTGCAAATGGCCATAAATGTGGGCTGGTTGATAAAGCACCTAAAATGTGGTCATATGATGGGGCAGCTGTCGGAACTTTGGAATTGGATTGTAAGTATCTTTTGTGGGAGGGCGGTTGTTGTAATTTCAAATGCTTGCTAAGCTATCAAATGTACTGTAAGTCGAGGATAACCTATCCGCTGGCTCTAAAACAAGAACATTACAAAATCTTCTTGTCAAACTCTTAGGTACTCCAAAGACAAATACTCCAAACTTATTTACCCAGGACAAAACATTGCACATAAGAAGAAAGTGGTAAGTAAAGTACAAAATCTTTCTATGACTCCTTTATATGTCATTGCTTCTTGGGAATAGAGTGGTTGGGTTCACACATTGTGCTAATCATTAACGGTGGAAAAAAAAACCCCATACGAGCTAGGATCATGCAATGTGCTAAGTCAGAACCAAGTAAACCATATGATAGCTTAGGGCTTCTATCCTGCTATTACTATTTAACTATAATAATGTTTCCTCTACAACATATTAAGTTTCCCACATAGGCAAATACATACGGGTGAACTATCTATCAAAAAACACCACACACTTTCTCCTAATCATTGGTGATGTTGATTGAGCATTCATGACTGCAGGATCATAATCTAAATGCACAGTGCAGAAATTATTGCCATATTTAAGTAACCTGCAACAACATCCAAGGGGGAAATACGTTCACAGCCAAAGTGGTCTCCTACTTCCTCCATAAAGGAAAGAGAAACATAAGAGCACTCAGAAACACCATGTACTCTATTCTTAGTCATTCACAACTGCAGAAAGTAAGGAAATTACCATGACAGAAAGATGCAACCTAAGCAAAAGGGATTGAAACATTTTTTTTAAGTCTTGAGAAAAGAAGTAATATTTAGAAGTAGCTCTGGCAGATACCTTCCTGATTGACTGGATATAAGAAAGAGTAGAAGGGAGCAGAGCCAGACTTGCAAGATTCTGTTATTGAAATAATAACCAATCTCAATAACAGTAGTTCTAGTCTTACAGTAAAGTTGATTTTCTGGTCTGATCCACCTAGTGGTGCTGACAACATCTGTATTTGTGCTGCTAATCATCCCTTCATGACCAAAGGCTGCTTCCCCATGGGACTCATCATATTTATGGTTTCATTGAAGCCATAATAGAAGTCTAGCCCATGTGGGCATACTAAAAGTAGTCCTCTACTTACAACTATTCATTTACTGACCGTTTGAAGTTACAATGGCACTGAAAAAAAATGACATTTGACCATTTTTCATACCTACAGCATCCCCTTGGTCGTGTGATCAAAATTTGGAAGCTTGGTAACTGGTATGTATTTATGACAATTGCAATCACCTGAGGTCATGTGATTACCTTTTGTGACCTTCTGACAAGCAAAATCAACGGAGAAGCCAAATTCACTTAACAAATGTTACCAACTTAACAACTGCAGAGATTCACTTAACAACTGTGGCAAGAAAGGTTGTAAAATGGGGCAAAATTCACTTAACAAATGTCTTGTTTAGCAAAGGAAATGTTGGCCTCATTGGTCATAAATTGAGGACTACCTGCATAGAATATCATAAAGAAAATGAATGTTTTTCAGTCATCTAGTGATGAACTGGATTTTGCAGTCCTTTTCAAGAACAGTTTGTCCCACAAGGGTAATTCCCATTCTCACAGCCTTCTAAAAGCTCATAAAACCTGACTGCTTCAGAAGATCTTTGGGACTTGAGTCGCATAGATTTGCTAGTGCCAGAAATGATACAATGTTCTTTTTATGATTAATTGAAATTATCAATTGTAATTACATACCACACTTGTTTTACTGCACTAGCTTTTATTAGTTACTGTTGCATTAGCTTTTATCCACCACTTAGAGTCAGTTGACTTGAAGTGGTCTAGAAACTCATTCATTCAATAAGGTATGTTGAGAATTAGATTCGAAGGCAGGTTCATAAGGGTTGAAGGAGGAAGAACAAGAAGATATACTAGAGTACAGTTAGACAAAATAGCAGGAAGAAACTGTTATGTAAACCACTGGGAATAAATAAGCTAAAAGGACTTATTGGCCCTTGCAGAAATTAACCTCTCGTGATTGATTCAAATATTCCTGTATCTTCTTAATCTCCTTAAAAAAGAGCAGCAACAAAGAGGAAGTTCCAGAAGAGAAAGCCTTCCTTCATGTTTCATTTAGTGTGGTCATCTATCTAATACCAGAATGAGGAAATGCATCTCCTGAGTACAAATTTGCATAGTTATTTGAATATGCTGTTTTATAACTGTAGTTCATCTCTTAAGGCTCTTGTCTACAATATACTAAGATACGTAATATACTCGAAAAATGCAACATGAAACTAAAAATCCAATCAAATTAGAATTAGGGCTGAGTTAATGCCTTGTATATTACTTTGCAGTTTACCTAATGGTGGATTTATCTCTATTTAAATATTTACACAGATGTTTAAAATATGAAGTGAAATTGAATGAAAACTACAGCCTGATATTACTGAAAAAACTGCTTTGTTTTCTTTATTAAACTTTACCATTTCAATCCTAAAATATTTCATTAGGCTCAACTAAATGACTTATTCTTACTGTACTTATACTTGGCCAGACTGTCTGGGATTCTCTCAAAGCCCTCCACTAATTCATAACTATTTTTGAAAATAACTTCCCTTTTTTTTTTAAATGCGCCATTTGCATGGACACTCAAGACTTTACATTTAGCCATATTCAGTGGATCATAGGAAGTGTGAGTGGGAAAAACTACAGCACAGTGTGTTAGCAAAACAGACATGTTAAGAGAGAAATGAGAGAGACTACTGTCTTTGTGGTTGGCTATCAAAAACTCTGAACATTTTGCTATTTTTGAAGGGGAAGCCTGTTTTATTTTTATTTTTTTCCATTGGACTCCAGCACTGTGTCTTTGGTCTGTGGTTTTCAAAAATGGCAAACTACACGCACATCACTTTGTCCTCATATTCAACATCCCCACTATCTGCACTCTCCAAGGGAGGTTCGCTTCACCTAGGAAACTCAACACCTGTTCCTTAGAGATGACAGCAGTTTTTGCAAAGCAAACGTGTATGAGAACTGGCTCCTTCCCCTTCCAGCCTTCATTACCACGCAGAGAACACAGAGAAGGAAATTTGCTTCATGAGGAAGAAGGCTGGTGTCCACAGTACCATTCTCTAGAGATACTGTATAAGGATGCTCTTTTGTCGCTTCAGCCTGGAAGGGATCCTTAAGAAGAATAACACTCCAGACTTTCCTGTCTCCCCTCCCTCTGAGTTTCTCTCTCTTCTCCCAACACTCCACATCCCACCATGCTTCCATGTGCTAAAGCCCTTCCTGTCTCCAGAGGAACAGATTGCCTGCTTGCCAGCCTGGCCACCCACTCTATGTGTCCCAGCTGAACAGGCCTACCTTCCTACACGCAACAGGCGAAGGGCCCCAAAGAGAGAGGAGGGGGGGGGGGAATATGGCAAGGCAAAGGGCCTTTCTCTCTTACAATAGCAGGATGTAAACAACAGCTCTCCCGTGCGAGAGCAGACCAGGGCGTCAGCCCAGACGGCGAAAGGAAACCAGCCGAGGCCATCCCCGCCTAAAAGTACCTGGCAGCGGCGTTTTTCCCGGGGGGGCTCCGCGGAACATCCCAAGACCGATGCCACCACATCTGCCCTCTTCGGGGACAGGCCTTCTTCGGCCGGTCCTCTTCAGAAGGACGAGGCCCCCCGGGTCCCCCTGGCGTTCTTCTTCTTCTTCCCGCCCCCGCAGATGGGCTCCGGAGTCATAGCCAGCCGAGCAGAGCCTCGCCAGCTCCCTGCCATCGGTCCTGCAGTTCGGGGCAGCGGCTTTGTTCCCACTCTCTCCGCGCCCGGTTCCTCTTTTTATGCGCTTCCTGAAAGGTAGCAGCTAGTAGCCCAAAAGACGGCCGCGGCCCCACGCCGTGGAAAACATAGGCGCGCGCACCACCCCGCACAATTACAACCCCGGAGACTCTCGGAGAGAAGCCTCTGCATAAGCTCGGGCGAGTGAGAACAAGTTCCCGCCGTTACGAAGGCTCCGGGATGAGGGAGGGAATGCTCGCCGCAGGACGGTAAAGCCCAGTCCGTCAGAGGCAACGGGGCAGCCGGGTCCCTCGCCCTCAGAGGGAGGAAGGGGGGGCTTTGGTCCAGCCCTCGCGCCACGCTAAGACCAAGCGCAATCTTCTCCAACCTGGCACCCCCCCCCCCCCAAGGCACGGCCAGCCCAGAAGTCCCATGATCCACAGTTGGCGGGGCTGGTCACGATGCTATTTTTGTTTTTTTAATCCCAGCTTTCCTCCTGAAGCTTAAGGCGGTGTAGACCATCCTTTTCCTTTTCTCCCCAGTCCTAGACCAACCATTTAAATAGTTTCCTATTGGGAAGTCACTCTTTCCTCCATCTGGGGCAGACCAGACCTCCTTGTTTACACGTGTCTCTAGTGGACTAAGATCTTTATTTACTTACCCCGCAGTTTGAATCTATACATCAAATTACAGACTTAGTTGCAATAGTTTCTAAAGGAACAGAGAGCTGTCTAGCAATTGCAATGAAAGGACTGTGGCATCTTGGAGACTAATATGTCCAAATGTTTGTTCTGTGAGCAGCAATCATTTTGTGAATGGCTATACTGTTAATGCTGCGACTGTCGTTGTCTATGCATACAGTACTACTTTTGAAATTCTCTTTGACATCAGTCACTGTTTGCCATTTCCCATCCCCACCCACATTCTGCATTACATTTTGTACATCTCAGCAAAAGAAAGTTTCCCATAAATATCTGAGTCGTAAAGACTTTTTTGTGATAATTAAGGGTGTTTGCCCTCTTAAGAGCATGGAAGGCGGACCTCTTATTCTACCAATTTTATAGATAGGGAAACTGAATTGGAGAGATGGCCAACTCAAACTCATTCAATAATTGTGGCTGTCTCCTCATCTTCCAATATCAACATCAGCCAAAAACAATAGCCAAAACCAACCCACTCAAATGCTATTATTCCCTCTGAGCTACTGTATATTTTCTAACTTCAGAAAAAAGAAGTGGAAGAGCTAAAGGACAAAGACATATTTAGCTCTGTATTTTTAAATTAATACATAACTTCAGGGAATGGAGAACTGAATGATGATATGCAGAAGCTAAAAAGGCGTTCACCCTTTATTCACATGGTGCCAGCCAAACCAATTTTGAATTTTGAGGAAACCATCACAGTAATACAACATCTACACTGGAGCACTCTGTGTAAGTTATTTCTGGAAAATGGCCAGAAAAAATTCAATGGTTGCAAAATGCAGCAGTTAGAATTCAACTGGGAACTAGTTCTACTTAACACATCACTTTCACAATGTAGTACATTGTTAGCTCACAATTTCTTTCTGAATTAAGTGTTGCTTGCTCCTTTTTTCTCTTCAAATGCTTTATTCCCCCCATCCACTTTATTAATGTTAGGCACCTGGATATTCACTTAATTAAATTGATGAAATAAATAATATGTAGACTGCTTGTACATTTCACTTTTCACTGCTCAGATTGGCCCTTGTTCTAATATCAGGTTATGGAATTTTTGTCTCCAAACAATTCCTTATTTAGAAGAAGTAATTTATTTCTATGATTTTCTGTTTGTCACAATTGCTACCCATTGATTTCGTTTCTGGTTATTTTATGATTTTATGTCTGTTTTGTTGATTTTTATTGTCTTTGGAATATGCCATTCTTTGAGAGTTCTGTTCTGGACTCAAAGATGGGAAAATACATAAAAGTGAAGCTTAAAAGCTTCTACTGACTTTATCTTGCAACCTTCACATAATGAAGATAAATTAAAGTGACATATGTAGTAGGTTGTGACTACCTATAGTGAGTGCATCTTCAAGATTTCATAGGACGTTAGGTAAACGGAAGAAAAATAACATGTGCAGGAATCATGTGATATGCCAAAAATTCCATGAGAAATTGAAAAGCATACAGGAAAGTGATCAGGAAAATCACAAGGAGAAGTAATGAGAGGAAAAAATACATTGGCTGTTTTCAGATAACATAGTCTGAATGTCAAACCACAGAATTTTATAACCTGCACGTTCTTTCAATGGCAATGGGAAAATAACAGCTATTTTCATGCCCAGAAAATGTTCAGGCTTTTTACAGCCTTTCTTCAGACTTCATCTGCATAAACAAAATGGTCAGCAATAAATACCTGCTGATAGTCAGGCAATCTTTTGACAAGATGATACTTACTTTTAACTCTGGAATCCCCAGACAGAGGATTCACATATGTAAAGCTTGAAAAGCTATTGTTTTTTCTATGTTCCTGGATGTTATATACAAAAGACCCATACAGTTTACATTGTGTGAGAAGGTTGTGCAGCGGCACATCTGCTTCCAGAAGGAGATCTATAATATTGAAAAGGTAAGTGACCAATTGGTGACAGGGACAGGGAGGAAGGGGTAGGGTTCTTGGGCGTGGGAGGCAGGACAGGGCTTAAAGGGTGCTGCAGCAGTCATTACTTAGGGTACCAGTTCTAAGTTCATTCAGTTCATTCATTCAGCTATCACAATTTCAAACCATTGCTGAACAAGCAGTCATTAAATCGTGGATTACCCTTATATACTTGCAGCAGACATATAGCAACCTATATGTCATGATGTCACCATATATGTGTTATTTTTACGGCATCAGCAGTTTTCTAACAATATCACTGATCAGACAGAAACAGTAACTTCTGTAATATTCTGCAATGGCTACTGGCGCAGAAGACTGTTTCAGGCTTGGTATCTCATGTCAGTTAAATCTAATGATTTTTTTTAAAAAAAAAGCTATTGACAGTATGTAGTGCAACTGAATTTGAGATTCTTACACCTAACTCTCTAGAGAAGTGATAATTACAGAAACATCATGGTATCACACTGGCCCGTTTATTTAAATTTGACATGCTCAAATATTGTTTCTTCTTCCAATTATATTCAGTGGTCTATGGTAGTATCCTTGAGACACAAGGGGAGGAAAAGCAACAGTCAACGCAACGGCCATATAAGAGACATCTCCGCTCACAGAAGGAATGGTGGCATGAAAAGCATCTCAGAAGGGATCTTTCCTAGCTCCCTGGAAAGTAAAGGCAAGTGGAGAGAGATGTGCTTTCAGGTTTGCAAGTTTATTGTTGTTCTAACCTTACAATTAAGATAGTGTTAGTATTCACGGTATCAGTTTACCACGTTGAAGGGCTGATATACATACATATATTATAGAGAATGTGTGTAAACGGCTGGGTTTGCAAAACATTCTAGTATAAGATTAAATGGAATTGTGTAATTTGAAGTTTAATACCTTTGGAGAACTCTTCGTATCTTGTAGGAATGAAACGATCCTGGGGGGGGGGGGGGTGTCGTACAAACCAAGCCATTATATGGTCTATTTGATTGGATATAGCATGTTATATGAGTACAGTAATTATGTTTGCTAATCTGATTTAAATGTTCTATGAATCCAGCTGTTATTTATTAAAAATGGTAAGTCTACCTTGCAACCAAAGCTTTGAGCATAATATAGTTAACATATATATCAACAATAACATATCCAACAGCATTAATAACATAATAACATATCTAACAGCATTACGGCATTGTTCCTAGGTCAAAGGGATGGGGTGCAAGATTCTGTAATTATGGCACCTCATGCTAATCATATCCTTCATTAAAAATTAATAAGGGAGTACATATATTCTAAACTAAGCTTTGGATCACTCTAATGAACCTGAAAAAGTGTGTCCTCTATATGATGTGACAGTTTTGCTTCTAGACCAATGCTTTATTTGTAAGACACCTCATTCTTAGACTTCAAGGGAAGTAAAAGTGGACTGAAAATGACTCCATTAGAGTGGAGCTGAGGACTGCAGTGGAATGAGGAGCTGGGGGATGGACCAGCACCTTGGAATTCCTTTCTAGTGTAAGGAGAGAAGCATGATTACCCATAAGTGCTCCCTACAACAGCTCTCCACTGGGATACCATAAGACAGTGATCTCTGGTGGATTTTAGAGTGCTGTCAGCCAAGAGAACATTATTGTTACCAATGCTGCAGTTCAGAGCGTTCATGGGCGCAAGTTCACATGTTTCCTTTCTTAATCTCTTCTGGAAATTGCTTGTTAATGACTTTTTGAATATTAAGAAAAGCAATATAGCAGGTGGTTTTCCTTCCGTCCTTGACAAAAGAAGTCTAAGAACTTGAAAAAAAATATTTTTAAAAAAAAATAAACAGCGAAAGGGTAACTACAACATTGATTTTGAAAAGTTATAAATGGATTCAGGAAACAGACAAGCTTAAATATAATTAAAGGGAAAGAGACTCATTAATACAGAATGAAATAAAAATATCTGACTTTGGAAGAATGCAAGGATATTTGAAAACAATGTGTTCAGAAATTAGTCTTAACGATTATCTGCTATTATAAAAAATTATTTAGAGGAGGTTATAGAAGAGGAACAGATTTTACCAAACAAAGCAGAGGCTGAGCCTGATTTGAATATGGATCTAAAAGTGTATTTAAAAATGTTAATTTGCAAGAATGATACGGAAAAAAATGCTACACTGGATTTACAAATGAAGCTGACTGATCTCTATAGAGGACACACAAATAATACATAAGAAGACTGACTTGGATAACTTTCTTATTCTGGATTTACAAAACAGATGTGCTAAACTTATGAAGGACTTTCTGAGAAGAGATAAAGAGAATCATCTTTTGAGGTACTATTTAAAAAGGTTAAAGATCAAGATTCTTAAAGTAAATGGATTACAAAGTTTATTGATTTGATCAATGAGGCCATGTAGTCATCCACTGTACACGTGGAAGGGTTGAATGCAAAATACCCATTCCTGAATCAACATTGCTAAGATAATTAGAACAGAATGTTTCTGCCTTTATTAATAGTAACATGTTCCATTTTTTATTTATTAAACAATAATACAATTATTGTTTATTGGTATTCTGCTAAAATTCTTTTTAAAGACTGGATATTCATATCAGCCTAAAATCTTTGAACTTGGAAACCTGAAGCTGGATCATTTCAACACAGTACTGAAAGCAGGCATCCTAGCAATTATTTTTTGGAGATGCATGCTGTAGGACACTTTGGAGATTTCAGTTTTTTTGTGTAGCCATCATACACAGTGATCATTCCTGAGAAAATAAATTATTTTCTAATCCAGCCCTCTCTCAAGCCATCTTTCAAACATCTTTCAATCTTTCATGTAGGTTTCATGGGATTTGCAAAGAGCCAGCCTGCAGTTCCCTTATTACAAGTTACAGCCAGTGGTTAAAATGTAATAGCCAGATTGTTCCTCTGCTCAGTTATAAATGCTGCATGGAAGAAGCAGTGCCCACCAGCTGGGAGGAGAAAGCACAGCCATATGCAGGGTAAGAGAGCATACTACTAAGCAAAGGGCAACTAGCTGAATGAAGAGGTGGAATTGGCAGGAAGAGAGCAGAACAGAGATGTGCACCATGTGTTGGTTCCTGCATGTGTTCAGTCTCTTCAAAAAGTCTCATCTAGCCAAAGGAAGAAGGAAGCATTAACAAGTGAAAACCATCTGTCAGAGAAAGAGATGAAAAACATGGGGGCGACTACCTCAAATCATTCAGCAAACAAAACTGTCTGCAAGTGGGCTTAGGAAAGCTTCCTGGCAGAAGTGCGTTGGCCTATCATGAGGAAGGGTGAGGGAGTTGCCTCACACCACAGATGAAGGAAAGTGTAGATGGGGCAGCAGAAGCTGCCACCTGGTCTTTCAGCTCTCTTGAAGGTCAGAACTACGTGTTCCATGTGGGCTGTTCTAATCTGGTTTAACTAGCCTGGCTCTCTGAGTTTTTCAAGTAAGAGAACACCGTCTTGTGCTTTGTGTCAGGCAGTGTGATATACTGGCTCCTGCATATATTGTACACTTGGGGTGGGCAACTCTTTGGAATCATATGCTAAAAGGTGCTTCAAGTGTGCAGGATCATGAATCTAGTACAGTCTGAAACTTATTAAAGAGCTTCTGTGCCATCCCAGGAAAAGATGCATTTTGTTTAAGGCATTGTAGACAAGCACTAAATATGTGACCTGACATCCTATAAAAATGGTTTGATTTCAGTCCAAAGTGTTGCATTGTAACACACTATATTATACAGTCCTTTCCTCCACTTGATATCAGTCACTTGTGCAGAACAAGAGTTGGTCTTACTCATAGAGAGGAGATCAAAGTAAGCTATATGTAGTGAGTGCTAGTGAAGTAAAACTAACAAGACTGGTAATGCTGTACATATTTCTATTGTATGTCAAACTCTTCTTGATCTACACAAAACCTATAAAGAAGAATATCTGTAGCTCAGTATTGAAATGAGGGGTCCTTGGTGCTCTCTGAACTTGGTCGTTCTATTGCAGATGTTTCACTACCCAAACTAGGTAACATAATCAGTGCACATATGATGTTACCTAATTTGGGTAATGAAATGTCTGCAAGAAAACAACCAAGCTCAGAGAGCACCAAGGACCCCTCTACACAAAACTTGTTAAGAGTGGGCAGAAGAGGCAATGTCCTGGAAACCAAGGCTGCTACATTCCTACTCAAAAGTTACAGAGCTTTCCCCATTTCTCTTTGAGTTTGAGGTAGTATATATTTTCCCTAAGTTGCCAAATTCCCTTGCTCCAGGTCCTGTTGGAACTATAGTAAGCTGAACAAAGCTCAGAGACTGAGAATAGCTCCATATTTGCAGCAATGTCCACCTAATACTATGCCACTGCGATTTTCCTTGGATCATAGTTACTTTTCACCTCTCCCAAAAGTAAAACTCATTGTTTGGAAAGCACCAGTAAGTATCAGCTGGGGATGGGAATGCTTGTGTGGCC
>JANHFL010001225.1:0-15207 GCA_032468155.1 Oxyrhabdium leporinum | reverse complement strand
TAGTTTTTATTGTTTTATGGTTTTATATTCTGTAAGCTGCCTCGAGTTGCCATGGGTGAATAGGTGGCAATATAAATTCAATAAATAAATAAATAAATAAACTGGTGGCTAACGCTATATCTCATGGCAGTAGATTTAACTATGCACTACATAGAAACACTTTTTTAATCAGAGCTTACTATCCGTAATACTGTTTCTGTAATAAGCACTATAGAAAAACTTTCTATATCTATTTTTTCCATGCTGTGCACAATTTTATATATTTTATCATATCATGTAAATTCAAACCCAAACAAAAAGCCCTTCCATCTCTGCTTGTCTGCCAATATTCTAACAGGCAAACTGGCCTGTTTCTAGATATTCAAAGCTATTATACCACTTTAATAAATCACTATTAGCCAGTTAGAACACGAGTGGACTATCCTACACACCAATGCCACATCACTTTATTTATACAGGGCTTTAGAATCTTCAGATGTATAAATGTTAACATATAATATTTAATTAAATCTAAATAGAAATACAGTAAAATTTTGTTTACCTAACTCTAGCCTTCCATTGCCCCTCAAAATTTAAGTGCAGCCATCTATTGAAGAGAAGTTGCACATAGAATCAATTACAACAATTTCCAGAGTATATGCAACACTTAAAGTAAAGAGACTACTTTAAAAAACATATAGCAAGGTTTGTTCAAAATGAAGTTTGACATACAGGATGATGAATATGCAAGTATATCAATGTTTTGACACATAACATAATAGGTAGCAAGCTTCTTCTACCATTCATTCTGGTAAAGTGTTTCATTCAATGGCCACTAAGAAAAAAAAATAAAAAAAAATTCCAATGAAAATAAATCAGTCTTCACATTTCTCTTTCTAATTCTCTTTCTAGTATTTGTCACAATTAAACTTCGCCAAGAGATAGTGAAGTTGCAGTCATCAATGAACAAAGAGAAGTGTTTTTCTGGTGGAACTGGTCTATCAGGGCAATCTAATCTACCCAGATATGGGACGGAGCATACTGCTTCCATTTTCAGCTTTCAGCCCCAATGCAGGAGCCTTCACAGGCAGTCACTTTCATGACAAACTATTTTTTTTCTGTTGAATTTATATTCACCGACAAAGAAATAAAGGGATATTTAGCTCTTGTCAGCTAGCCATACCCCTTCTGGGATTCAAACCTGGGCTACTTGCATATTAGGTAGATGCATTGATTTCTAAGCCACGGGCTCTCCTCACTTTGTTGGCTATACCAAGGGAGAAAGTAAGTGTTTTTCCAGTGGAATTGGTCTATCAGGGCACCCTGGTCTACCCAAATATGGGACAGAGCAAAATGGTGAGATGAATCTTGAGCTTGATGAATATACCTTGCTTCAAAATAATAATCGACACACAAAAGAAGGTAGCATTGTGTATATCAGTACAATGAACTTACCACTCTAAAACTCTCTAGGTTGAAAACATCTGGGTTAAAATAAAAGCAAGGTAACAAAAAGGATAACTTGTTAAGAGTCTAGTATGGATCACAAAATGAACCAGAAGAGATAGATAGATTTGTGTATAGATATGTGTGTCCTTTGAGGGACAGTGATACTGGACTTAATTCTTACAAATAGAGAAGTGATAGAGGGAATTGAAACCGCAAAAACCTTGGGTGAGAGTAACCGTGTCATACTAGAATTCAACATAATGCAAACACAAGCAATAGAACACAATGATACCAGTGTCCTAGACTTTAAAAGAGCTGATTTTAACAAGCTCAGAGAGAACATGGGAAAGATTCCTTGGATGAAAATCCTAAAGGGGAAAACAACTCAAGAAGCTTGAGAAACTCTGAAAAATATGATCATAAAAGCCCAGTCCAGCGCAATACCACTGAAAAAGAAAAACAGGAAACCCAAGAAGAAACCAGCATGGCTGCACAAAGATCTATCTGACAAATTGAAAGACAAAAAGGACAAGTACAAAAAAATGGAAAGAGGGACACAACTAAGGCAGAATATCAGCAGATAGCCAGAATTTGCAAAGGCGAAGTCAGGAAAGCAAAGGCTCAGAATAGACAAAGACTTGCAACAAAAGTCAAAGATAACAAAAAAAGTTTCTTCCAACATATAAATAACAACAACAACAACAAAATCAAGGAAACAATCAGTCCACTAAAGAGAGAAGATGGCAAGGAAGTCACAGGCAGCAAAGAGAAAGCAGAGCTGCTTAACTCATTCTTCTCATCAGTCTTCCTACAAAAAGAAACTATAACCCAACCTACCAAAAACATAACTGTAAAAAACAGACTAGAAATAAAAGTTGAAATAAGCAAAAAAAAAAAACAGTAAGAGAATGCCTGTCTGATCTTGATGAATACAAATCACCAGGCCCTGATGGATTACATCCCAGAGTTCAAAAATCCTGGAACACCGGGGAGCTACCTGAGGTCTGAGGACTGAAAAAGAGCTGATGTGCTTCCCACAGAGAGAAAGGGGTCAAGCTATTTTCCAGACAAGGAATAATGGATGGAAATTGATCAAGGAGAGATTCAATCTAGAAATAAGGAGAAATTTTCTGACAGTGAGAACAATCAACCAATGGAACAGCTTGCCTTCAGAAGTTGTGGGAGCTTTATCACTGGAGACTTTCAAGAAAAGGTTGGACTGTGGTTTGTCAGAAATGTTGTAGGGTCTCCTGCTTAAATGGGGTTGGACTAGATGACCTATAAGGTCCCTTCCAATTCTGTTAATCTGATTAATCCTGGTTTGTTGAAGTTTACTTTTTTTTTTAATGGGAATCAGGAGGAATAGGATCTTTGGAGAACCAAAAGGTACATAGAAGGCAAAATTACGAGAAAGTATAAAATATATGACCATGCATTCAACTCCTGCCTTAGCCATGAAAGCCATCTGGGTGACTTTGAGCCAGGCACTCTCAGCCCAACCTGCTTAATAGGGTTGTTGTTGTTGGGGGGAAATTAGAAGGAAGAAGGTTCACACATTGAACTGTTTATATAAATAATAAAGGTGGAATATAAATAAATAAATTGCTGCAGGAAAATGAGATAAAGAGGAGGTTAGAGTTAATGAGCAACAATTAACTAAAGAAATCCAAAATATTCACATTTTGTTCCATTAATCAGGTTTAATTCCTAGGGAAGGGGAAGTGAGGAGTAGGATACAGAACCTTAGAAAGGGATTAAACACATCAAGATGGGATCTATTAGAATTGCTTGAACTTCCTTCTTCCAGGCAAGGCTGAAATATCAGTCTATTCTTGGTTTGTCGAGTTTTGAATTAATCATCTTTTTTCAGAGCCTGAAGAGTTATCTTGCATTAAGCTTTGGCAGCTTGAAAACGAGAGGGGCTCTTTCCCAAGGAGTAAAGATGCAGAAATGTGGAAATAAAAAGATAAGATTAGGAGGTAGGAGAGTTTAAATGGAGTAAGTAATATGTAGGAAGGGGAGGGCAGAAAGAGAAAACCAGCCAGGGGAAATTTCTGTGTATAGTTCTGGGCACCACATTCCCAGTAGGTTATTGATAGACTGGAGAAATCTCAGAATAAAGATGTAAAAATGATATTGGGAGTTCAGGAGGTGCCCTCTGAGAAGAGAAGAGAAGCTAGAGACCTGGGATGCATCAGAAGTGGTCCTCAGCTTAGGTCTACAATTGAGCCCAACATTTCCATTGCTAAATGAAACATTTTTTAAGTTATAAATTTATATTTACAGACAAAGAAATAAAGGGAGATTAGTATAGATCTATTTCAAGCTATTTAGCTCTCGTCAGCTAGCCATGCCCTTCTGAGATTTGAACCCGGGCTACTTACATATTAGGTAGATGTATTAATCTCTAAACCACAGGCTCAAGGGAGAGATTAAGTGTTCCCCCCCCCATACTAGTCTCCCTTTATTTCTTTGTCAGTAAATATAAATTTAACACAAAAATAGTTTGTCGCGAAAGCGACTGCCTGCAAAGGCTCCTGGATTGGGGCTGAAAGGTGAAAGTGGAAGCAGTATTCTCCATCCCACAGTAAAAAGATTAAAAAGAACAAAACACATTTTTAAGTGACTTTTGCCCCAGTTTACAACCTTTCTTGCCAGAGTGGTTAAGTGAATCACTGCAGCTGTAAAATTAGTAACATGGCTGTTAAGTGAATCTGGTTTCCTCATTGACTTTGCTTGTCAGAAGGTCACAAAAATTGTGTGACCCTGCAACTGTCATAAATATGAGTCAGTTGCCAAGTGCTTGAATTTTGATCACGGGACCATGAGGATGCTCCAAAGGTCATTAAGCATAATAGCATTAGCAACACCACTGAAGACTTATATACTGTTTTACAGTGCTTTACAGCTCTCTCTAAGTGGTTTACGGAGTCAGCATATTGCCCCCAACAATTTGGGCCCTCATTTTACCCACTTCGGAAGGACTGAAGGCTGAGGCAATCTTGAGCCTGGTAAGATTTGAACTGCCAAATTGCAGGCAGCCGGTAGTCAGCAGAAGTAGCCTGCAGTACTGCACCCTAACCACTGCGCCACTGCAGTTCATTAAGTGTGAAAAACTGTCACAAGTCACTTTTTCAGTGTCATTATAACTTTGAACGATCATTAAATGAACTGTTGTAAGTCAAGGACTACCCATATAGCAAATGTTTGGGTTGATGAGGGACCGGCCAATGGAGAAAGAAGCCAAAAAATGTATGATTTCTTGTTGTTTTCCTCAGATATGAATGACTGCTTCAAATGTCCAGAAGATCAATATCCGAACAGACACCGTGACCAATGCATTCTCAAAGCTATAATTTTCCTATCTTATCAAGATCCCTTAGGAGCTTGTTTAGCATTTCTTGCTCTATTTTTCACCCTTCTCACACTCTTCTTGCTAGGAATTTTCATAAAGCATAGAGATACTCCGCTTGTCAAAGCAAACAATAGAGAACTCACTTACACCCTCCTTGGATTCCTCTTTCTTTGTTTTCTCTGCTCATTTTTATTCATTGGACAACCTGGGACAATAACTTGTCTACTCCAGCAAACAGTTTTTGGCTTCATCTTCTCAGCAGTGGTTTCCTGCATCTTGGCCAAAAACATCACTGTCATTGTGGCTTTTATGGCCACAAAACCAGGATCCAGCCTGAGAAAGTGGATGGGGAAAACACTGGGCAGATGTATCGTTCTTTCTTGCTCCCTTTTTCAAGCAACTATCTGTGTAGTATGGTTGGCCATCTCTCCTCCTTTCCCAGATCTGGACCATAACACTCTAATCACTGAAATTATAGCCGAATGCAATGACAGTTCTTCCAACATGTTTTATCTTGTCTTGGGTTACTTGGGCCTTTTGTCCATCATCAGTTTCATAGTGGCTTTCCAAACTAGGAAGTTGCCAGATAACTTCAATGAAGCCAAGTTTATCACCTTCAGCATGCTGATTTTTTGTGCTGTTTGGTTTTCCTTCATCCCAGCCTATCTGAGCATCAAGGGGAAGTTTATGGTAGCTGTGGAGATCTTCTCCATTTTAGCTTCCACTTTTGGACTACTGGGTTGCATATTTTCCCCCAAATTTTACATTATTGTGCTTAGACCCGAGTTGAATTCCAAGGGGCACTTAATAAAAACAAAGACTTAAAAACTATTCATTTGTGTCTCTTTATTTTGAAAGATCTGCCTCTACAAGGAGACAATCTAGGGCTGAATGCAGGTGAGGAATGAGGACAATCAACTGAAAAAAAATTCAGTGAGAAATCACCAAGATCAATTAGGAATTATCATAAGGACTCATTTATCACCTCATTTTTTAAAAAAACAAACTATCTCCTCATCTATCTCCCAACCTCACCATTCATCTGAAAAACTTATATGGAGTTCACAAACAGTGGTTGGATTTGAAGGTGCTCAGACTACCCTGTTTCTCCAAAAACACAACCCACCCCAATAATAAGCCCAATCCTAATTTTTGAGGGGTGGTCCTAATTTTACCCCTACCCTGAAAATAAGCCCGGGGGGGGGATGGGCATGGCCAACACGAGTGGCAGTGTGGGCACTGGGAGGGGAGGGCTTGCAGGGTCCTGGGATATGTTGAAGGTTCGGAGTGAAGCTGTTTTGTGAAAGGCAGGAAAATGGGGAGGGAGAGGGAGCTTGAGGAATGGATGACAGGCAGGAAAATTCCTCTCCCCATTTTCCTGCCGGTTGTCAAAAAGGCTCCAGTTTGGACGAAGCCGCTCATGGCAGGATGCCAGCTGCACAAGTATGATGAAGCTCACAGAGGCGCTGCCATTCATGAGTGCAACGCCGCCACAAGCCTTGCAGGGTCCTGCTCCCAAGAGGCTGCGCCAGTATGACAAACCTCAAGGCAGTGCTGCCGTTCCTGCTCATGGCTCACTTGAGTTGCAAACAGCCCAGGGATTATTGCGGCCTTTATGTGCTGGGGATGCCTGCAGGATCCCTGGCTTCTGAGTCCGGCAAGGCCCAGCATTTGGGCTCCAGTACATTCTTCTCCTCCCGGGCGGTGATGGTAACAGCCATTTGACAAATTCATGGAAGATATATCCAACAGTGGCTAATATTACATGGAAATTTCACTCATTCAAATGAGAGATTATTCAAAACCTATGAACTCAGTTCTAGTTGGGGGCTTCAAAAATTGCAGTTAGTTCAAAATGCACAGCCTGTATACTTCCAGACTCCTCACAAAATATACAAGTTTTGCATGGATCAATCAATTTCCACATCCAATTTTAGGTATGATTTTGACCTATAATGCCTTCATGAAATGGCTTCCAGATGTGAACCCTGAAGCTGACCTGGGTGAACCCTGACACCAGATAGATATGTACAACCTTTTTTAGGCAAATTTGGCTTAACCAATTAGATCAGCAGGGAGAGATTGTTGCCCATCCCTTCTTTTAAGGAGATTTAGGAAGCTGAAACAAGGAGAGAAAATTGCAGAGCCAAAACTGTCCTGTCTCAGACCACACACGCATAATACATACCACACACAGACACAGACACACGCACAGTTACAAGATATGTCAGAATAAAAATGGCAGAGTTTCAGGAGCATGACGGTGGTTCAGATGTAACAAGGGAAACAACTAGCTATGGCTTGTAAATAGAGTCCATGCTGGTGAGCCTAATCAATGTTTGGAAAACCTCTGGTAAGTAACCCAAAGGTGTTTTTTCAAGAGGCAACTGGACTTTCTTGTTTTTCTTTGAAGACGTTTTGCTTCTCGTCCAAGAAGCTTCTTCAGTTCTATTGTTGACACCAATTTTTTAAGCTACTGATTCATTTCTAAAACTCTTTGCTTCTTCATTGGATGTTGGTCCTTTGTTGGAAGTATAGATGAAAACACCACTTGTGCTCCTAATTCTTTAACTTTCTTCCCTAACTGCTCTTAATCTCTTGTTATTGTTTTCAGATTCATTGTTGTGTCATTAGTCTCTATGTGTACGAGAAGAAAGGAGAAGAAAGGGGTAGTAATCTATCATATGATAGATAAATATCAACTGAAGGCTAAAGTCTGTTTCTCAGAAAATTCCTGGGAAAAAAAGTATTATTTTATTCATGAATGAGGCATGGTAGGCATCTGTCAAGATTCCAAGTAATGCATCCCATTCAATAAGAACTTTGAGCCAGACAATTTCCTCAAAGAACATTTTATTGGGACATATCAAATTGGCACATTCTTGGTGGAAAACCCTCTCTAAGTTCCCGCTGGTTTATACCCAGTTAAAAGTAAAACTTTGTCACTTCCCCCCAGAGTCTCCAGTCACATGATCCAATCAGCATGTAATCCAGTTGCTAGGTGACCTCAGTCTCCACCTTCCAAACACCTGTACCAACATCCTTGATTCGCAGGGGAAATAATTTTATTTAGGCTACAACACCCCAACTATCTCTACACCCCTGTCTCTGGCCTCTTCGCTCCAGGCTGTGTCAGCCCTGAAGCAGTGAGAAGAAAAAGCTCCCTAGAGAAAAGCTACAAAAAGAAAATGGCCACAGTTTGGCCAACTAGAGGATTGACAACATCTGCTTGATGTCTTTAGAAAAAGGAGTTAGTTAAGGCCATTTGACCTCAACTACAGAAGCCAGAGTTGGACGGAATCTTGTAGGTCTTCTAGTCCAACACCCTGTTCAGGCAGGAAATATTATTTTAGACAAATGGTTGTCCAAACTCTTTTTTAAAACTTCCAGTGTTGGAACTCCCATAACTTCTAGAGGCAATTTGTTCTACTAATTAAATGTTCTAACTGTCAGGAAATTTCTCCTTATTTCTATGTTGATTCTCTCTTTGATTGGTTTCCAACCATTGCTTTTTGTCCTGCCTTCAAATCCTTTGGAGAATATGTTGACACCACCACCCCCGCCCCCACTCTTCTTTGTGGCACAAATATATATATGAATGGCAAATAAATTACTCACTCTTTTTTCCTTATTAAGTGTTCCTTGTTGTTTAGTTCAGGTCTAAATACAATGATGTAGCATTTAGGGAAAAAGATACATCCTAGAAGCCCAGCACTAGAACATAAGATGGAGAAGATCTCCACAGCCACCGTGGCTTTTCCTCTAGCACTCAGATAAGTTGGGACAAAGGAAACCCACACACTACAAAAGGCCAACATGCTAAAGGTGATGAACTTGGCTTCATTAAAGCTGTCAGGCAATTTACGTGCCTGGAAAGCCACAATGAAGCTGGCAAGGGCCAAGAGCCCCAGATAGCCAAGAATACAGTAAAACAAGGAGACTGATCCTTCATTACATTGCAGAATAATTTCGTCATTTACTGAATGCATGTCTAACTCGGGGAATGGGGGATAGATTGATAACCACACAGTACAAGTACCTGCTTGGAGAAGAGAGCAAACAAGGACAATGGAAGCTGACAACCTTTTCCCTACCCATGTTCTCACCTTTGATCCAGGTTGCGTGGCTATAAATGCTAGAGAAACAAGAATGGTTTTGGCCAGTATGCAACAAACTGCCATGGAGAAGATGATACCAAAAGCAGATTGTCTGAAAGAGCAAGTGGCTTTCCTTGGCTGTCCAAGAAAGAGCAAAGAACAAAGAAAGCAGAGCAAAAGACAAACAAGGAGAACATAACTGAGATCCCGGTTATTGGCTTTGACAATGGGACTATCTTTGTGCTTAACAAAAGTTCTAAGCACCCATAGTGTTACCAAGGAAAATGAAACAGCAGCTGAAGCTAAACAGATTCCTAAAGGTTCTTCATAAGAAAGAAAACTTATTCTTTTAAGGATGCATCTTGTTTTTTCACGGTTAGCATATTGATCTTCTGGGCATTTGTAACAATTGGTATCTTGAAAAGAAAAGTCCCATTTTAGTGCTCATTCAAGACTAAATCAATAGGTACAACATGTAATAACAATTGATAATCAAATTATGACAATGCTCATGCTTAACTGTGCTTATACTTTTACTCATACTGAATGAAATACCTTGTTTTCAACTGTGTCCAGCTAATAATGCATTTTAATATAATTAAATTTATATTTAATATACTAAGTGACATCTTTTTACAAATCTGATGCAATGTGTGCAAATTAAATTATAGTCAATGAAATCATAGCCATCTGATGAAAACTCAATCCAAGTAATTATCCTCATGGCTTAGACCAAGGGTGTCAAATTCAAGGCCCATGGGGCAGATCGGCCTATGATGTGGTTGGATCCAGCCTGCAGAGCCATCCTGGGAAATGTAAGGGGCTGGCCCACATAGCTTCAGCCTGGTCTACCCATTGAGAAGAGGAAACATCGGGCCAGCATGGCTTCGGTCCATCTACCCAATGAGGAAACGTTCCAGCAGTTTGGGGAGAGGCATCAAGCTGGCCATGTCCACCCAGCTGGCCACACCCACCCAGTCAGCCACGCCCAATGAATGGTGTCAAGCTGGCCACACCCACCCAGTCAGCCATGTCCACCCAGCCCCCCAAGGTCAACCACAGCCATGATGTAGCCCTCAATGAAATTGAATTTGATACCCCTGACTTAGACTTATCCTCCAGCAAGAAATTTCTATGAAAATGACATTCAATTCATATATTACTTCAAAGGATGCTTTTCAAAAACAAAGGAATGCACAGACCAAAATATATTTTTTTAAAAAAGAAATTAATGTGTCCAGCCCAATATATATACATTATTTTATTGAAACTGAATGCTGAATAGATGTAGATAGCTATAGTGATATGCTATGTTCACTTTCAGCTGTGTATCTGTATGCCTCTCTGTCTCTATCTCTATCTCTGTCTCTGTCTCTCTCTAATTCAGACATAGTTGATTTGGGGGAAGAGGACTCAACTGAATCTATATGATGAGGAAATTTACAATATTTCAACAACACTTACCAATTTTGTCTGAAACCTTCCCTATTGGACACGGAACACAATCAAAGCAGCAAAACTTTTTTCCTTCACCCTTTCTCTTTTGATAACCAGGTTGACAATTTTCATTACACATTGAAATGGGAACAACCTACCAAATAAATATATGTAAAAAAGTTGGAGTGCAAACTGGGTTTATTCAAGAACTTTCAGTTGCTACACTGAATTTTTTTTTAAAAAATGAACCTTTCATTTGAAACAAAACATAAGCAAGTTCAATGCTGAACTGAATGAAAGCACCAAAAATGTTCATCACAATCGCATACTGCATTTCAGTTATGCAGTAAGATGAATGTTACTTCTGTTTCCAATCTGCTGGATTTTATTGAGTCAACAGAAAAGCAAATAAATTGAAGACATTTTTTGCATCACAGAATTGAATTGTAGAGTCCTTGGTGCATCTGAGCTTGGTTGTTTTCTTGCCGATGTTTCATTGCTCAACTGCGTCATATTTTTAGTACATTGAAGATGTTATGTAGTTCGGTAATGAAACCTCTGTAATAAAACAATCAAGCTCAGAGTACATCAAGGACTCCACAGAAAGGCAAATTTCCAAGCCCAATGAACCCATATGAGATTGTTCCATGTAGGTTACTGAACCCATACCTGATTGAACCACCTGTGCCAAACTATCATATCCTCATTAATAATCAATTCTTTTCCTTCAGGTGCATCTCTATCCACTCTTCCAATTTTCACCCGCTGAAAGGAGGTATTGGGAAAGGTGATCAAGTTCATAAGGTCAAATCCACTTTCTATTCCCTTTCTTTCACTAAAGGAAATGGTTTCTCCAGCAGAGTTGTTAAACGAAATGCTTTGAAGAAATGAATGGAGCTATGTGATTTGCAAAACAAAACAATTAAAGGGGAAAGAAAGAATGAAATACAGTAAATATCTACTGTTAACATAACTTCTGATATCCAGTAAGAATGAAATCCATTTCCCCCCCAAATTATTGGGAGCCTCCTTGCATTACTGTGGCATGAAAAAAAACAAAAAACAATTAGATAATCAAAGTCCAAGATTAATAGGATTTTGTTTTACCAGACAGAAAGACCTCCAATTCTTTAAAAAGATAAATGTTTCTCCTGTCCAGTCATATCCAACTCTAGGGGGCAGTGCTCATCTCTGTTTCTTTGCCAAGGCAGCCAGCAAATGCAAGTAAATAAATAGGTACCACATTGGTGAGAAAGTAACAGTGTTCCATGCATTTCAATATAAAGTCTTTAGACATCACTTCCATGGTTATGTGGCCAGCATGTCTATATGTTGAGGTGCAAGGAATGCTATTACTTTCCCACTAAAGTGATACCTATTTATCTACTCCCATTTGCATGCTTTCAAACTGGAACGTTGGCAGAAGCTGGGGTAAGTAATGGGAGCTCACCCTATCATGTTGCATTTAGGTCTTGAACCCAGGCTGTCAGCTTTCTTTATAGTTATCCAGCAAGAGGTATCCAAGAAATGGAGGTAGATATTAACAAAAAAATCTGGTAATCCTTCTGATCTGATCCTGTGCTTTATAGAGTTGGCCTATTGGTTCCTGATGTCAAACAAGTCCATAATAAAGTCTTGCCTCTCGAGACACTAATGTCTTATTCGGGACTTGGCTCAACCAGTTGAAGGTCCACAGACCCAACATGGCTAGATTAATTCCTTTTGCACACAAGATCTGTGTATTGTAGTGCACAAGAATCAAAATTCATATTGTATATAGAGTTATATTCGAAGGATTATGTTCTAGGACCTTCCTTCCCACATTTTCAAATTAATGAATAGTTGGATCCCCTTGCTTTATACTAAGGTAGAAGTTGTTTCTAACCTGGCTTGTGATTGCTGATGTCTTGCCAGATTCATTTCCTCAGCCATTTCCCATTTATTTCTAAGTTTTCATTATTGAAACTATCCATAGATAAGAGTTAGATAATCATGTAAAGGCTAGGAAGGAACTTTACCCATTTGGGGGGGGGGGGGTACCTTATCAGCAGCTGGATATTCCTGCAGCTAGGCTGATAAAAACCACATTTTCAAATCCATCAGAATATCACAGTTAAGCAGGCAATATTGTGCCTTGTTTCATTCAGACACATCCCTACTGCTCTAGTCCATACAGTTTTCCTGCTTTTCCACTCCCTAAAAACTCCCACTCAAGGTGACAAAAAGAAAAATACTTTTGAATTTTCTTTCAAATAACAAATGTTGATGGAATTTATCTGAGTACTGTATGAAGCAATACAGAAACCAGAAGGCATGAAATAATTTAATATCTGTGACAATAACGTGTTATCCCTATAGCCATAGCACTTAGACTTATATACTGCTTTGCAGTGCTTTACAGCCTTCTCTAAGCGGTTTACAGAGTCAGCCTATTGCCCCTCAACAATCTGGGTCCTCATTTTACCGACCTTGGAAGGATGGAAGGCTGAGTCAACCTTGAGCCTGATGAGAGCTGAACTGCCAAATTGTAGGCAGCCAGCAGTCAGCAGAAGTGGCCTGCAGTACTGCACTCTAACCACTGCGCCACTATAACTCAATCATACCCATCATCTTTGAATCAACTGCTACTCATAACACAGAGTTTGAAAGTTCAAATCAGATTTCAGACAAACTATTTAGCCATGTGCTACACAATGGTAGCAAACATGGTAGACATTTGGAAAGACTTCACTGTATGGTCACTTTCCCCTCAGCCAATCATCATATTCCAGGAAGTATTCAGGAAGCCAAATGGAAGATACAATGCAATTACTGGAAGAAATGTACATCACAAGTTGCCATTGTGAATAGGTCAGCTGTTCTTTGTTTCATCAGTTATTTTTCTCTACATTGTGTTGTGCATTGTAAAGGAATGGAGAGCTGACCTTGAGAATGGAATGAGAAAGGAAGAAACAAAGAAGAGATTACATGTTCCTGGAAGGAAACCTGAGAAATGAACTCAGTATCATCCTCTTTGATGTGATATTGTTTAAGAAAGATTGCAGAGAAATTTAAACAGGTTTTCAAGATTCTGTTTTTCTGTGGAATGGGACAACTGGTATGGCTAACTTGCTGTGGCCAACTCAGCATGCCCAACTCACCATGGCCCACTTACCGTTGGACAACTCACCATGGCCAACTCATTGTGGGACAACTCGCTGTGGGACAATTCAATAATTCAGTTTAAGAATTTAAAATCATTTAAAATACATTTTAATTTTTGTCACTCATATCTCATTTTGTCCCTCCTTTGGCATCCTTTCTTTAATTATTCTATTCCATCATTTCTTCAATATTAGTATAAATCTTGTCCCACTGCAAGTTCTCCTACAGTGAATTGGCCACACCAAGTTGTCCTAGACCCACTTTTCTACCCTTCTATAATAAAAGCATTCCTGTTATCCCTGTATTCATCCTAGAAGTTTTGGGTCATTCCATAACTGTGTGAACTCTTCCCAAGTCCCTCTTTAATAGTACACTTCTTCCTCCCTCCATTACTTATTTATGAATTCAGTTTGCATAGCTGTCCATCTCACAATATGACTTTAAAAGAACTCATGAATGTCTTTCTCATACAGTTACCAAGAACAGCTATACATTCCTTTACATCATCATCATCATCATCATTTAATGGCCCCATAATCCCTTGTGGGGTGGACTCTGGGCAACTGAATGGAGCTAGCACAGCGTTTAATGGCCGGATGCCCTTCCTGTTGTCAATGTGGAGCTTTGTTCAGCAGATATATTCTCATTGTGCCCAGAAATATCTGCCTCTACCTAGGATTGAACTCACAGCTTCCTGATTGTGAGGTGAGAGCTCCACCTCTACGCCAGTGCACCACTCTGCTATACATTCCTTTACATGCATAAACAAATTTGTTCTAATCTATACATTGAAGATTCATGGTTGCATGAAGGTTACCTGCCAAGATTGAAGTTCTTGACATAAAGATCTTTTACATGCCACCCAATTTCTTTGGTTGGATCCGAGTGAGAAAAGAGCATGCAAAGCATATGCTACAGCATAAACAGCATTGTAGATGCTATAGCTGTGCCCAGTCATCTGGGTCTCAAAAAGAGGTTGAGGAAGAATTTCCAGTCTCTCCTCTCCAGTACATGCATCATTGTCCGACACTTGCTCCAGCAGTTCCAGAAACAAATAGTCAAAAGCTTGTTCCCATACATCCTTAATAAATCCATCTCCTGTAGTCCAGGAAGGCTTTATGATTTGAAGAAATTTCTTGAACCCTGGAAGTTCTCTTGAGTGAATTGTAAAGGAAATGGCACCATGGAACAACTGGCTGTTCCAACCTCTTTGCATTCCTGTTAACACAAAGTCAGTCTGGGCTGTCATGATCCATACCTTTCCAAAGGACAGGTATTCCTTCATTCCATTGAGAAGAAATATAACAGCAGTCAGCCATAACACTTGCAAAGATTCTCCATAAATGATAAAGGTACTAATTCTGTCATCTATCAAGGGGACATATATATCTGATGCTGTTTCAAGTATTTCTTTTAAATTATCCCAATGGGCTAATTGTGGAATTCTTTGTGTACAAGCTGAATAGATTCCATTCTGGGAAAACAATTGTTCCATGGTCTGTAAGAAATGTTCTCCATTGCTATTATCTACAGCAAAGATTCCAACCCATGTCCACCTGAACTGTTGAAGAAGTTGGATAATCCCAGCATATTGTTTAGATTCATTTGGAACCATGTAATAAAAGGATGAAATCTGGGTTCTATGAAGGTCTTGGAAGACAAATGAGCCATATGTGAGCTGAAGGTAGGAGTTAGGAGGAGGAGGAGGAGGAGGAGGAGGAAGAAGAAGAAGAAGAAGAAGAAGAA
>JANHFL010001224.1:169682-185129 GCA_032468155.1 Oxyrhabdium leporinum | reverse complement strand
CTCTTAGGCAAAAATCCATTTTGGTCTGGATGTATAAATTGATTTAAGAATCTTTTAAGTCTTTCTGCAATTATTGAGGCATAATTTTATAGTCCACATTCAGTAGAGATCTTGGCCTGTAGTTGTTTGTCTGTTGTAAGTCCGAGTCCTCCTTTGGTATGAGCAAAATATATGCTTCTGTCCATGAGTTTGGTACTTTCGCTTCTAGCAATACTTCATTCCAACACTTCCAACATTGGTTTACTTAAAATATTTTCCAAGTCTTTGTAAAGTTCTGCTGGTAGACTACCAGAGATTATTATTCTTGTAAACCGCTCAGAGTCCTTTAGATAGTGAGATTGGTAGTGCATAAATCTGACCAATCAATAAATAAATTAATTTGAAGATTGAAAAGATAAATTTATAAACTCCATTATTCTGTGAAATAAAGTTCTGATGTTACTTGTGACTTCTTCACGTTTCTTGCAATATTGTAATAAAATATATTCTTTACTGAAACCCTACTGTAAAGCATTATCTTTACATGGAGATATGCATGAGTTGCCCTTACATTTTTTAAATTTTAATTTATTTTTCATTTTCTTTCCCCCCCATTTCTACTTTTCAAGTAAATACTTTCTCCCCCCCCCAGAAGAAATTAAGTGGAGGTAAGGCAGAACATGTATTATAATATTTTAAAAATAGTATCATAAATAGGGAAAAGTACAATAATAAATTTTGCTTCCATATCCTACAGATGATTTTTCTCTTTTCTGAATATTTATGGGTCATATTTAACATTTCTTTCCTTCCTCTCTATTCCACTTTCTTTTCCTAGTGGCAATAGGAGCAGTGATCTGGGGCCTAATTTGGAGTCTTACAGGCAAAGAGAGTCTGCCTGGTGGGAGCATCTTTGGAATTGTATGCCTCTATTTTTGTTCAGTAATTGGTGGCAAAATTATGAAGCTAATTAAAATACCGGGACTGCCTCCTCTCCCTCCTTTTCTTGGTAAGCATCATGTCAACAAATAGCGTGCCAGTTTCATTCTCATTAGGCAGGATGGGTTCTTCCAGGCTAGTATTTCAAATTATTAAACATTACTTTCAATTTATAAAGTATTAACCATTGTTATGAAAGCTTCTTTCGTGGATCACTCATGTACTCAAATGTTACAGAAGGCTGCCTGTGAGGGGCAATAGATGTTGAGAATTATGGATCGATTCTGTTTTTTGCAGTTGGTTCTGGGTTATAATGAGTAGACTGCCAAACAAGCCTGGCCTATGGAATTACTGTCTTAGGCCCTCAATGCCAACTCTTGTGACCAGCTGCGGAAAGGAAGACCTTAACAAGAGCAGGGTTTTCTAACACAGTTGCATGACGGGAAAAACTTAATCAGCTTAGCTGTTGCTTATCAAGCTAAGTATTATTAGGATGACTTTTGCTTGTCTACTTTATTGTATCACGTTGACATATGAGAGGGTACAACTTCAGCTTTAGAATGAGATCCCCAAAGGCCGGGAAACAGGTCTGTGGCTTTATCTGTGAAGCCGTGAATATTGATTCTTTTTCTTGGTTTGTTGCATTTATTTTTGCTGCAATATTCTCCGTCTGTCCCTCTCCTTCCCTCCCACCTCCCATTAAACTTTTGTAAAAAATATTTATTTGTGTAAACAAAGAAAATGAAGCATCATTGTCAGATTTTATGTGGGTCTCTGAAAGAGTTAATCGGATGATTATCACTGTTCCATTTAGGTATGTTGATTGCTGGATTTCTCATCAGAAATATTGAATACGTCAGTAAGGTGATCGTGATCAAAGTACAGTGGGGAGTTATATTCAGAAATATTGCCCTCTCGATTATTTTGTCTCTAGCTGGTCTTGGCCTTGACGCAAAGGTGGGGTATTAAAGGCTTCTTAAGAAATTCAAAATTCCCTGTTACAATTAGCAAAACACCATGAAAACCTGTAACATGTAGTACGTAGTTCCATTTTTTACTTTGAGTCATAAATGACACAGATGTGGGGAGAAATGGAGCAGAATATGAAGAAAGAGGAAGATTAGCATTTCCTAGTGTGATTAGCATTAATTATCCTTGGAATAATTCTCGGTTCCACTCAGGAGGAATTTCTTTCCTAATTGCTATGCCTGTGAAAGAGAGAAAAATTTAGATTGGATCATACTGTGTGGGGTGGAAAAGAAAGTCCACACTGTGCTTATAAAAACTTAAAATAAAAACTGAAACATAGCTAGATTAGGTATAAGTGTGTAGAGTGTGTGCGTTTGCATACCTAAACACACAAATTTAGAAATAGTCCTTAGGACTTATTTAACTCAACTGATTAATTTCCCTTCCCAGCCACCTCAATTTTTTCAAAAAAAAGAGAAAGTGCTTTCACTAATACTGTTGCGCCATTTTCCTACTTTTAATTGGCTTGACTAGAAGCCTTTGAAAGGGCCTTGAAAGCATGGAGAATAAATTCCTTGTTGAAATACTTATTTCCTTGTTGAGATTATTTCCTTGTTGAAATAATGCTGAAAATTGTCCTTGTTCACCATGAGGGAAGATTTTTATTGTTATCAATGAACACTCAAGGCAAAGACAAAGGCTCCCTCAAAGCCAACCCCAAGATTGGGTGACTTTCACAAACATGAGAGGCTTTTGGCCACATTAGAAAAATCACGCCTAAGGCCTGGGGGGACCCAATGGGAGTGGGAAGAGGCCTATGGGGTTAAGGGGTGGGAACCAGAACATGGAGTGCCTCAAGGGGTGAGGAAGGTGTTGGGAGGGCCAGGGCAGGTGGGTCTGGGCTTCTGCCTGGCCTCTAAGGGCCTCCCCCACTCCCAAATCATCCCTTGCTTGGCTTAATGACCCGCATATTCCTTTAATGATTCATTGGAGAGAGCACTTCATCTAACAGCTATTACAACGTGGGACCATAATGACCAGGCTCTATTATGATCATATCTTGAGAAATAATTTGCTCTTGCTTCTTCCAGAAGATACCTAGGGCACAAGAAAGTATTTTGGATTGGGCTCAAAATGCCCTTAAACTTCATGCTATGTTGTCAATCACATGAGAATTTTTACCCTGTAGTATCCCTTTTTAAAGTTTTTGCTAGTCTAAATTAAGAATATAAATGGACACCCACTCTTTATTAGAACAATAATACACTTACCGCATTTAGTCTACTATATGTTTGTTGGGGGAAAAGTACTTTTTAAATCTTGTGACTAATTTGAACTAATTTGTGACCAAAAAGTATTTTTTAAAACCTATTCTAATTTGAAAAACTCATTTATTATGTCTCCAGTATGGAATTACATATGCTATTCTAAAGCATGATTTGTAGCCTAGTGCAGGGCTTTAAACTCCCGACCTGCGGGCCGGATGCGTCACATGCTGGCCACGCCCACACCCAGTTTAGTGAAAGGGAAAAAAAGTCCGCCACCATGACGATGTGATGTTTGACATCCCTGGCATAGTGCAAAGGGGTTATTTTAGAAATTGTGGATTTAATCCAGAAAACATGGCTTATTGCAAGGGTAAACCCAGTCAATGTATTAACAAATCATGGAATATTTTTTTTCTGGCATTAACGATGAGTAATATTAATTATACAATATTTTTGTATTTCAGGCTCTGAACAAATTAAAAGCTGTCTGTTTCAGACTATGCATGGGACCCTGCATCACTGAAGCATGTTCAGCAGCAGTCATATCTCACTTTATAATGAAATTCCCATGGGTATGGGGGTTTATGTTAGGGTAAGAGGTGGTGACCCTGCTTCTTTTTGTGCCAAGTATTTCTTTTCCTTTTTACTATACATACTTCTTCGTATTTTCCATTCATAAATACAGTTGATGTAAACTAGAACCCAGTACTTGCAGTTTTCTTGTTAACTCACCCAAAGCCACTTTAATGTTGGGACAAAAAAGGCAAAGGATGTTCTCTTGCTTGTACTGATGCATCTGGAAACTTTAGTTCTTTTACCATTTTAAGACCCCATTTTCCTCACTCTGCCTCCTTTCCAGTCATATTGGGCTACAACTCCTTTAATCTTCAGCCAATACAAGTTTGGAAAGGTCCATCATACCCATTGGGGATCATAACAATGCTTGGAATGTTCAGAGTATTTAGTGAATAGTGCAGTTGTGATAGGAAACCATACCCACCTCATGTTTATTTCATGTTTGTTTTCTAATATTCTAAACTGTTGTGGGAAAGAGAGTGATATTTCTACCAATACATTATTTAACCATCTACATTCTGCTGTCTCCCACAAACCTTGACATATTTAACAATGGCTGAATATTATTTCTTGAATTGATGAGCCCTAATAATTACATTTTTCAGGTTTGTTCTAGGTGCTGTATCTCCAGCTGTTGTAGTCCTTTCAATGCTGATGTTACAGAGACAAGGTTTTGGTGTAGATCAAGGAATTCCAACTTTACTAATAGCTGCTGCCAGTATAGATGACATTGTAGCCATCACAGGCTTTAACATTTTCTTGGGCATGGCTTTTTCCTCAGGTAATATTCCTACAATCTAGAACTGATAAAACAGAACATGTACCCATATAAAAGTGGGAGGTGAATTATTAAAAGCCAACATTGGCAGTAAGATTTCTTTGTAGCATCTTTATTTCTTAGAAGGCAAAACAATGATAACTGAATTAAAATAAATCAGTAGAATATTAAAACCCTAAGGCAGATAATGCCTTTTTATATATTGTGGTGATATTTAGATGTCACATAAGCCAAATCAGAAATGCAAATAATCATACACACATAAGTCAGTGGTGTAACTCATGATGTTCACAAGTCCTCACAACTCCTTTTTGCGGTCTCTGGAACCCCCAAATTTTCATGATGTAATTTTTCAGGATTGGTTTACAAAAATTAGAAAATAAAATGGTACAGTACTTAACTGACATTACCTTTTTTTACACACGAACAAAATGGCTGATCTCTATTATGATAGATTCAGGAATATATAGTCTGTCCCAAAATGTAGATGCAAATGTGAACTTTTGTAGCTTGATTTCACTGGTTTTCTGCTTTCTGTTTATCCACTCCATTTGTTTTTGTTGAGTGACTGTAAATAGATGGGTCATAATGCTCAGAAGCTGGCTCTTGCAAAACCCAGCAGCCCCACCATGATAAAATGGGAGAGTCTTCCTCAAAATCTAACAGAACTGCTTTGCTGTGCAGTTGATCAGTTGTTTAGCAGGCTCATGTTGACAGTGTTTTTAGTTGTCATTCAGATTTTCAATTCTGAAAGTTCAATAAGCCCACATTCACAAGAAAACTATAGAGCTGGGAACTATGTAATAAAGCAGAAGAATGTCCTGCAGAAGTGAATGGATTTCCCCCTACTATAGCACTGGCAGTTCTGCCCAGCTCTTTCCCCCTGGGGGGGCATAAAAAACCAGTAGTAGCAGAGAAAAGTATCCAAGACCCAAGAAACTGGTCCATGGCTGTACAAGAGGCCAGGCTATCTTTCCCAAATGGGGTGAGGATGAGAAGGCGACAATCTAATGGAAATGTGACACAATCCAAAAGGTTGCCAGAGCATATTCATATCACAATTAGAAATCAGTGGGGAAATGTTTTTTAACAGAGAAATATCTCTTAAGCCACATTATTATGGGAATTGAAAAAAAGAGAAAACAGCATTTCTTCAAGTCTGATCTTGAAGACTTTTCTTCAAATCTTTTGAGCCCACTGATGCTGATTGTTTTACTTGTCATGCATCTGGTTTTCAGATGCTGACTAGAGGCAATGCTGCCATATCTTATTGGGTTGTAATTCGATTGCTTGCCTAACATTATTTAATTATTTTTATCATTTATATGGTCACCCATCTCTGTTGCATGATTTTTGCAGAAATTGTTTACTTTTTAAAATTACTTTAAAATTACATTAAAATATCTCCTTGACTTTTTTCCCATTTCTTTTTCATAGGGTCCACCCTTCGTAGCATCTTGCGTGGTCTAGTGGAAGTTGTTATTGGTGCAAGTGCTGGTTGCCTTTTAGGATATTTTATTACATATTTTCCAAGCAAGGATGAGGTAAAAACAATACTGCTGGGAAGACATTCTGTGACAAAGCCCACATTTTTGTAGGCTGTGTTTATAGTAAAAGCATCTGATAAACTCAGCACATTCTGAGAAACTGGAACAGAAGAAATTCAGTAATTTCTTCCGAAGTGTGTTGTAATCCTTTTTTTACAAATGCAGAATTGGTGAAAAGTAGACAAAAAGTTCCTATTCCAGCAAGGGTTGGAAAGTAGATTTAGCACCCAGTTAAACTATTATGCCAGTTAGACCTAGAATATTACAGATGAGATATTGTTTTTGAAGGTCCAAAGCAATAGTAAGTCCCTGCAAAGTGGCTGACGTCTGCTATAAAACTGGGGATGAGTATAAGAGGGAGAGAAAAACGAAGAGAAGAATAAAGGAGGAACAAAGAAGACATTTTTCTCTAAAAGAGGTCCAGATGATCACTCTTCAGACATCTGCTCTGCAATGAATATGTTCTGAAACCTAAGACCTTATTTTAGTAGGTAGTAATTAGTCCTTCAATGAGCAGTGTGGTGGCCTAGTGGTGAAGACACTCACCTCCCACTTGGAAAGCTGAGAGTTCAATCTAGGTAGCAGCAGATATTTCTCTCCTAGGGTGCTAAGAAAAAATATATGCTGTGAACTCCACATAGTGTCAGCAAGGGCATCCGACCAGTAAACACATAGCTCCATCCAATCACCCCAACTTTACCCTGAATTAAAGGATTACAGGGTCATAAAAAGGGAGTTTTTTTAAAGTAGTCCTTCAATGGGATGATTGTATTGCTTTAAAAATGAAGTTTATTTGGAATATATGTGTGTTGCCTTCACTTATTTTCCATACGTTACATTTTTTAAATAACTTCATTGTATAAATTTGCCATGAGTAACTTTTAAGGGAATTTTTCATTAAAACATTCCCCACATGCAAGACTGCAGAGTTACATAGCTACCCTTGAGATTCAGGATTGGCACAAAACTGTGTTAAATTTGATATTACTGGACATTGGCTAGAAAAAAATCCTTTTCCCCCCTATACCTGGGATCAAGAGTAAGAGGACTAGGAACCTCCCAGCTGGACAGACTGAGAGACTCGGACGTCTTAGCCTGACTAATGGCAGGCTATCATTATTATTATTTATTGGGGGAATTTGGGAGAAAGGTTTTAAATTATCCAACTTCCTAATTTGTAGATACAGATGTATTTCTTATGAAGTAGGAATGATTGAAAGTGGATAAAATGGAAATTACCTGTGTCCTAGAGCAGTGTTTTTCAAGCTTAACAACTTTTAAAATAGATGGATTTCTCTCCCAGAATTCCCCAGCCAGAATGGTGGCAGTTCAAGTCTAGCCAAAGTTGAGAAACACTGTCCTAGAGTACTTCCAGATGGACAGCTTTTGATCGAAAGCATTGTGTAGTTGTTCTATTTTACGGAATATATTTTCTTTTCTGGGAAGAAAAAGCAAACCACTGGTAAAAAAAGACATATGACTGAAGGAAAATGATGACAATATAAAGATATCTGGCATGTGACTCAAGAAAAATGATGACAAAATAAAGATATCCGGAAGTGTTGGTCACTTCAGGAGCCAATAATGTATATAATACTCAAAGGATGCAGAGCCACTGTAATTTTTAGATCTTTTCTATCATTGGTGGTGGAGCCCTATGAACACATTACATTTTCTGATCCCCAAGTTATTTTAAATGCAACACTGTATCATGTCATTATTTAAAATATTAAAAAGAGAGCTCTGACTGCTTGTAGCCCAGTACCCACAAAAATAGTATATTTGAACTTTCCATCTTTTCAGTTTCTCTGCATATGTGAATAACAGTAAATTATTACTGAAAATTTGGATTTCCTGTTAGCAAGCAAGTAAATATTACGACTATCTCATTTTGAGTTTTATAAGGATAATACACTTTTTTATCAACACCCAGACTCTAGAAAGGAAGTTGGAATTACATCATGATCCCATTGCCCAGGGGAGGGGCAGCCTATTTTCATTATACGGGTACATCCCTTAGAGACATGCTTTACTTGATCACCGGGAGGCAGTGTACAACATGTTTTGTCCTGCTGCACTCCAGCAATTATAAACTTTTCCATTTTTCTTCTTTCAGAAATTCATTGTATGGAAAAGAGCCTTCTTTGTGATTGGCTTGTCAGCGTTTTCTCTTTTATGCAGCAAACGTTTTGGCTTTCCAGGATCTGGAGGACTCTGTGTCATTGTTTTGTCATTTCTCGCTGGAATGGCATGGTCTAATGAAAAGGTGAGAATTCTCTTACCAACCACACATCAAAGTCCCAATTCTGATCCTGATTCTGAAAAATAGATACTGTAGGTTGCCAGTAGTTTTTAACACAACTGATCAGTCTCAGTTTTGGGCAAAAGTAGGTAATGTGATGCCCATGGGTATCAGTGTGGGGATCGAGGTATATTTTTTCAGATTCTTGCAGTTAAAAAACTGAATGGAAGCCGACAGTTTCCTAGCAGTGTGCCAACCCAATATTTCTAGGAATCCCTTTGGGGCTCATGTAGAAGTCATAGTTATACTGAGAAAATAACCCTGGTAAGTGGCCTAGCCCACTGCTTTGTGGTGATGGATACAGGGAAAAAAAGATACATCCTGGAGGTTGTAAAGAGCAAATTTACAGTTTGCCTTCTAGTTAACACATGCTTGTGATTGATCATGCCTTCTGTGGAAGCTGTTTTGTGACAGCAAATCTTCCAGATGTCTGTATACTCCAAAAGTTGGGGTTAAAGCAAAGTTGCTTTTTCTTATTTTGATATTAACTCTTGTAGCAGGTAAATGCCTCACGCTAAATGACATACAGTACACAAATAATTTTGTTAAGCCAACTTTGTTGGTTACATTATAGCGAGGCTTCACACACCATTCTCACTCATTCTCCAAGTCTTACCAGAGTAGCTGTTCAGTATAGGGACTGGAAAAGATGAATTGAAGACCAGGCTAATTTGAAGGTAGATAAATTTAATGACAACAGCGAAAGACCTAAAAGCCAAGTTAACAGAAAATCATTTGAAGAAAATCTATCCATGTAATTACTAGGAAGTGACACATGATTTGATAACGATCAAACAATTTCTCTTTTTACTGATTTAGACCAAATATGTACTGTCAGTTTATTTCATGATACATACACACATTTTATTCACTATCTTATTTAATCTTCAAACAATTTCACCATTTTTTTTAATTGATAATGAATGGCATGTCAGGTGACAGTTATAGGGTTTTTTTCCTAATTGCATATTGTGTCCTTATGGTCCATAGCAATGTTGGGTATTTGTTTTGCTGCCAGGACAACTGTTTCAAGTTTCAATCACAGGCACACAATTGCTGTGGAGATTAGCAATTTTACCTCCAGGCTGAAGAGATAAAACAGTCACCAAAAATGTAACCAAAACAGAAACTTGCCTAAAGTGTTTTTTTTTTAACAGAAGAACACAGAAGAATAGTCCAAATCCATTCCAGGGTTCTGAGAACCACGTCAGGATTGTCAGACAGTTTAGAAGTCAGAGGTTCAATATTTCTTACACAAACAGGATTCATAGGAACATTACACAAGACTCCCCCTTATCCCCACGTAAACAGTTGAAACCATTTGCTATAATAAGGCAAGGAAGGGGTTTTTTTTTGTAGAAGTGAGGTTTTATTTATTTCTGTAACTGTCCAAGTCAACTAAATGACTTATAATTTAAAATTATAAAACAAAACAATAAAAAAATCCAAACAATAAAAATATCCACAAAATAAATAACTTCAAATAATAACTCTAATTGTTAATAAACTAATCGTAAATCCAAGTATCTGGGCCCTTAATACATTCTGAGCCCAGGCCCAGGTACATAACCAAGTTTTTAAAGCTTTGCAAAAAGCCAACAGGGTTGAAAAGCATTCTAATCTTCAAGAGCAAAATATTCCATAAGGCAGGGGCTACAGCACTGGCTGGCTGGATGCTTAATGCAGATGAAGTCATCATTTGTTAAAATTGGAGAATTCCAAATTGAAGAGATGAAATGTATTTAATTAAAATTTGATGTACAGACAAATAAAGGCAATCTATTTCAAACGTAATAACTTTCTTTGGCCTTTGAGATATTGAAATATTTCTTCTAGTGCTACATTTTTTATATTCTTGTTAATTAACATAATAGTTTGGTTAAGTCTTTGAAAGATGATGGTACTTCTTCATAATTAATGGCAGAATCCAATTTCTAGCGTTAGAAAAAGGAAAGTGGTATCTTGCTTGGACAAATTAAATTTAAGATATGCCACCCTTGTACACAAGTACCATTAACAATTATTGGTGCAAAACTGTTTTTTTGTTATGTCTTGTAGAAAGCAGTGCAAGATGTTGTTACTTTTGCATGGCAAGTGTCCCAACCATTTCTATTTGGACTAATTGGAGCTGAAATCTCCATTGCCTCCCTTGGATTAGAAACTGTTGGTAAGTTTGCATACAAGTGGTATTCCATTCCGAAATATTGTGCCTGGCTTCCTTATGAGAAGAACAAGAATTTTAGTCAGAATTGATTGCATTCATAGAACACAATGGACCATGAATCATGATTTAAAATTAGACTCTGGTTCATAGCAATATATTGAATAAACTGGCCAGTTGAGTGCCTCTTCCAAAACAGAACATGCCTATATTTCTCCATGCAGAAAACATAGTTTTTTTTAAAAAAATATTATTGGTCATGCAACTAAAACTCTTATACACACTCTGTTTATTCACTTCTGATGAGTAGCCAGTTACAATCCTATAATATATATATATTATATTGTGAATATTTTAACTGGGGCAATTAAGAATCCCAAGATGAATGTTTGTATAAATATTATTGCTCAAATAGTTTTCAGTATATGAAATACTTTTCCAAGACAGGTATGACGATGAAGATTATCATTGCCTGGCATTTGCTCTTACAAATATTATCCCAGACCAAGTGGAACAATTAAATCTCTCTCTGTTACAGGGCTTTGTTTGTCCACTATGTTTTTAGCTTTACTGGTTCGAATTGTGGCTACGTTTTTGTTGGTGAGTGGCTCTGGCTTTGATTGGAAAGAAAAATTATTTATTGCACTGGCGTGGATCCCCAAAGCAACTGTCCAGGTAGAGTATTTTTGCTTATTCGACCTGAACCTTATGTAAACAAGGGAGTTGCACCGATGAAAACATGTAAACATATTTAAATAGAGGGTAGAGTGCGGTGGTGTGGGGTAGAGAGAAAATATGAGAATGGCTCTCTTCTACTTAGAAGCACCGACTCCTGACTGATGATGAAACTTTAAAAGCTTATAGGCCTTCAGTTGATTTTGACATTAAAGTCAGAGTCGATTATCTCTGCTCCTCCAAATGTTGCTGAACTAAACTTCAACTGTCTTATACCTCTGGCTATGCTGGCTACAAATCTGTTGCGGGGTTTATAGTTAAATAATATCTGGAAGGCCAACTTCTGCGCACTCCTGATTTCCAGAACAAAGTAGTGAGAAGTTCTTACCTTGGATTGAAAATGCCAGATTTGGGATTCTCTGGCAGCACTGCAGTGTATTTATATGTTGTGAATGCTGCGTGTTTGTAAAGAAAATGGTTCACAGAGAACTCGGTATGTGTCAACCTGCTGTCTTTTGACACATATTTTCTGTCTGGCCACAATATATCCCCCAGCCCTGCTTTGGGATGCAAATGTTTCTTTGCACCTGTTCCAATATAGTGGTCTTCCTTTTGAATTCCTGTGCTTGAGTCAGGTAAGGCAGACTGGTATCGAGGAGGCCCTTTGGATTATGGCAAGGACATTCTTGGGAAATTTCACACAGACTGTTTCTGACATGTGACAACAGTTATTTCTTCCAATGCATCAGTGCTTACTATTTGCAACAATTAATCCTTTACTGTTTTAGGATGTTTCATAGCATTTTATATTTTATTCATGCAAATATGGGAGTCACGTTATTTGTCTATCATTTTTATTTAATTGTTTATCAATGCTATTAAGAAAATATAGTCAAATACAAATGCATCGATACATTTCATCCACAGTACTGCTTAGAAATGGAAGTTTCACAATGTATTTAAAAATTCAATTTTAAGGAAATTAATTTATCATGCAGAATTGATGGGATGAAGGGTCATAGCCTTTGATCTGGAAAGCAATAACAGAAACAACTACACCCTTCAGTCCTAGGTATAGCAAGAAGCAAGAAGAAATAATGGTTATGAGATCGATGGTTAAAGCTCTTTTTCACTATAATTGATAAACAGTATCATGACTCTTTCTACTAAAAACTGAAGTTGTATTCACATTTATTTGGAATAAGTACCATTGATCTTAGTAGTTTAAAATTTTTGAGTAGGCCTAAAAACTAAAGAAGTCTCAAAGCCTCCTGTAGCCAATCCAATTTTTAAAAAGACTTCCAATTAGATTTAAACATCCTCAAAAGGTATTCACATAAGTGCATTTGGGAGTCTGATATAGTCATTATGAACTTTAGCTAATTGGGTTCCTGTGGCAAAAAATCCAATAAGTATGCCTTTAAGAACATATTGTATCCATAGAGTAAGAACGCTAACTGAACACCCTTATTTTTTTCAAATAGAGACATGTCCATTATACCTTTTTTTGATTTTATAACTGAGGCCACCAGAAATACAATACTTCTCAGGAGTAAACACACTGGTCTGAAACATAACATGTATAAGATTTTTCTTTGGGCTGAAGCATCAGAATACTAAGTTTATCTGGGGTGTTAGACATTTAAAATGATGCCATGTTGCAAATTTCCAAATACTCTTGATGAGTAGAGAATACTCTCTGCAACAATCTTTTCCAATCTGGATGCCCTTCAAATCTGTGGAGTTTAATTCCTAAACTTTTCAGAAATGGCCATGCTGCTTAGAGTATTATGGAAGTCAAAGCACACAGAAAGATATGCTCCAATTGTGAAATGCTGTGATAGAACAATATAGAAGACAATGAGATGCTGTCTGAGAAAAATCTTAACCGAGCAAACAAGATTTGAGGCATGGGTCTCCAAACAGGAGAACTTTGAGGGATGTGACCGGCTGCTGATAGAAAGGAAAAAAGCAAAGTTCTCCCATAAACTTAAGGCACAATGGAGAAACCTGCTTTACTAAGTGTGCTGATTTATTTTGTCTAGGTTTTTGTTAGCCTAGTAGGTGAACTCAAATATTTTGATTTCTCTTTATGCTATAATGTGATGTTTGAATCCTAACAACTGTGTTTTCTTCAACCAATCATGGCTATAGAAACCATGATGTAGTGTGATATATGAGTCCAGATCAGTGACCTTTTTAAAAAACTTTTTTAAACTGCAGGCTGCAATTGGTTCTGTTGCCTTAGATACAGCACGAGGTTATAAAGATAAAATGCTAGAAAAATATGGCCTGTACATCTTGACAGTAGCTTTCCTTGCAATCTTGATCACAGCTCCTACTGGAGCTGTGATAATTGGACTGACTGGACCCAGGCTTCTCCACAAGACTACCAAAGGCAATGAAGATGACCTACCAATAGACAGTCTTTCATCAGCAGAGATAACTTAGACTTTATTTTAAATTCAGATTTAACACTCTGATGTTTGAGATTAAACAGAAAAGAAATGAAAATATAATTATGGTTGAAATTAAACATTTATTCCTTGTGTGAGCAACAATGAAATCATAGTACTACATGATGCTTTGTTTTCAAACCTGTGGTCAACCCTGTATTTTATATAATAAAAATATACTTTGTTCTCTCAGCATTTCTGGTCTGTAACTATGGTCTCTCCTGGTGGATGAAAAAAAAATCAATTTCAAAACAGAAGGCTTGGATCTTAAATTTGCTTTCCCAAGCAAAATAAGTACCGTAATATTCTTACCACTGGGTTTTCTTGTGTATTTCATTTATCTGTCTCCCAGAACTCTTGAAGCTTTGTTTGGTGGTTTAAGAAAGTTTACAGCTAGCACTGAAGGTGACATTTGTTGTAATTATTCTCTTCTTCAAAGGAAAGGAAAAGTATCTTGGGACCTTTTTTTATGAGACAACTCACAACTCAGTTCTATGTATCAGCTTATAACTACCTGATTTTCTGTTATGTTGGAGGAGAACATGTTCAGTGATAGTAAAAATCATAGTACGTAACTAGCTCATTTTTTTTCTCACATGGTTATATCAGATTAGTATTTTTCAACCTTGGCAATTTTTTTATTTTTATTTTCAAATTTAAACATTTTATTGGATTATAGAAAAATACAAAAGCAAATAATAAGACCTTGGCAATTATAAGATGTGCGGACCAGTTGGAGAATTCTAGGCATTGTTCCATATTTGTTTACCTTATTTGCCATTTTGAGGGCTCCTGAAATTTCCTCCAGCTCATAGTTCATATCATTGTATTGTATCATACATTTTAGGAAAGAGTCATGTCTCCATGACCAGAAATATTAAAAAATGCAAACGTTGCTTCTTAAAAAATAAAGTGATCATAAAAAAAGAATACACAGTTATGCTATTTTCCGTAAGAAGAAATGATTTTTTTTCTCTAGAAAGAAACTGATAATATCTTTACATTTCTAGCAACAGTGCATCCGTGGTTAAGTATACAGACAAGGGACTTACAGACTTAATAGAAGAAATATTTGGGACACCAGAAGCAGAATTTATGTTTTACAAACAACCCCTTCACCAGATAGGAAACTAACAAAGTAAACTGCTTTGTTAAAAAACTGGATTCTGTTCATGGAGAAATCTCTGAGATTTAGGAGGACGGAGAAAGGGAATCTATTTTTTCTTTGACTGAGGATTGAAAAATATGAGAAAAAGTATTAGAATGTAGCATAAGCAGATTGGTTTGAGGGAAACAGCAGATTTAGTAGCAATAGGCTGATTTCCTGTAGTTCATTTAATGCATCCAGTAATTACTCAACATAATGAATTGTGCAAATAAAATAAGCGGTTCTCAGACTGAACTGTTCTGTATTTCAAAATATCAATATATAATGCTATAATTTCTAAATCACAGAGAAGTGATTATATACAAATTATATACAAATTATATACAATCTGTATCACTTCTGAGAAGCAGAAAACACTCTGCGCCTAGTTTGTAGATCTCTTTAATCATTCTCAAAGAAGGCTATCTGGAGTTCTGTATAAAAGTGATTTCTGTACACACTCAATGTTCAAACTGAACTACCAGCTTGCATGCAAATGCCTAAACCCATTTAAGACCAAACTCATCCAGAAGATTTGACAATAGGAAATATTTCTATTTCCATCTCTGTTCTATCTCTATTTTATTCTGTTAAAAAATTGAATAGAAATAATAGGATGCCATTTTCTATTTGAACTTCAAGAAGCCTCC
>JANHFL010001224.1:127911-142246 GCA_032468155.1 Oxyrhabdium leporinum | reverse complement strand
CATTCAGTGTTCCATTGGCAAGCTACAATTATGGGTCCTGTAAGTACTGCAGTTTTATTAACATTCATTCTAAAGTTAACTATTCAAAAGTTATTCCAGTAACACATTATGTTCTTATATATGTGATATAAAGTTTACCGGTTTTGGCACATTTTCATTGGACTACTGTGTTTCTTATTGTGCATTCTTTAGAATGTGCTAATATCATGATCTTTGATATACAATTTTCATGGAAACACTTTTGCCTAAGATTTCAGATAAACTTACTCCTTAAAAAAATAAATCAGTCAGATAGTTCCTCTATGTAACACTGTACCTGTGAAAAACTATAACGACTTCTTTGGGGCCTCATGTATATCATACTTTTTTTAAAGTCAGAGTTTATTCCTTACAGCAAGTTTGCAATCATGATAAAATAAACTATGTTATAGCCTATAAATCAATGTAATACGGTATTACAGATGAAGCCAATCTGTTGGCTAGATTTAATATTCATGAAACACTATTGATGCCAGCAAAGGCAGTCCATAAATGTCATTGTTGTCTTCTCTACTATGTCAGAACATGTAGCTATACTCTTGAAAATTGCCAGGACTGTTTATGCAGAAGGAAATGTTGAAGTCAGCCTATCATCATGTGCATCCCATTGTTGTCAAAGTGTGTTTTTTAAGTGTTAGTATATAAGCCATTTTGCTGCAGGTAGTTTTATTTTGAGTTAGTTACTATAGATTTTCAGTGTCTCCTAAACTGTAGTACCTACAGAAATTTTTAACTTCTGAATTTTTTTCTTTGTCAGAACGACAGTCCATATCAAGGCGGTGTTTTCTTTCTGACAATTCATTTCCCTACAGACTACCCTTTCAAGCCACCTAAGGTAAGTAAAAATGGTAACTTAGTTTAAAACATTGAATTTCTGCACGGATAGGCAACCATGACCATTGCCAAAGCATTTTGGCTTGCCAAAGAGGTATAAAGAAATAGCTTCTTCAGATCTTGACATTGACTTACCCTTTGGGTTCAGATCTTCTACATTCAAATAATTACAGAATTCCTTAAATTATATTTGCTTTATGACTGTAACTGCAGTCACTGAATATGCTTTCAGGCCGTTATAATATAGATTAGTGATAAACTTTATAAAGCTAAATACAGATATTTGGCCTGTCATATACAATGTATTATGGCCTTTTAAAAAACTTAATAGCCATTTTTCACTGTTTAGACCACTGGCTGTCTATATTCTGAGGCTGTCATTGTGAATTTTTCTTACCAACCTAAGAATAATAAAACATTGTAAAAATAGTTCTGGGAGTTTTGAAAAGATACTTATTTCTAAATAATAAAAATTATAACAGTTTTATTTTAATACTTTCCCCAGAACTAAATAGCTCACCCCTGCCCATGCAGCTTCAGGTACTAAGCCTAGAGAAAGGTGATCTGATTTAGCATGCGTTAGATTTTACACTAACCCTGAATATATAGGGATTGCACAGAATTGAATTTATATACCTTGTAACTATTCCACTTGTAGAATTACATTTCTACCTATGTATATTAAAAATTAAGTTTATATGAAGCTTAAGCGGAGTCTTAGATATTGTTAAGCAGAATTGTGTATATTCTAAATATTGAGAAGTAGCATTTTTAATCTGAAAAGGATCTGTATATTGATTGCAGATTGATCTCAATTTTTTAGGTTGCATTTACAACACGAATTTATCATCCAAATATTAACAGTAATGGCAGCATTTGTCTTGACATTCTAAGGTCACAGTGGTCTCCTGCTTTAACTATTTCTAAAGGTAAGTGCATTTGGATGAATGTTGATATTAGTTGATATTATTGGTTTTTTTAAATTATTTTATGGACAAAAAGCTGCTCGAATGTGTGTGCTTTATATTTAGATTATACAAAATTTGTCATTCCAGGAACAGAATATTCTAGAAAACTCCTGAATCTTTTGTTTTCTGCCAAACCATGTCATTCCAAGGGCAGGTTAGCAAATTGAAATGATTCAAAGTATTCTGGTTGAAAGAGCTATGTTTTGGGTTTGGACCACCCGTGGAATTACCCTGCTTCTAGATTGAGGAATTCATTTCGGTAATTCTGAATTGCCTCTGGAATATGGTTTGTTTTTGAATTTTCCAGAATGATCTTTTCCTACATTGACAAATTTTGCACATTCCTAGTACTATATGTACTAGAATTTGTCTTACTTTCTATTTTAGCATGATATCTGACTGTTACTTTGAGGCAACTACCCACCAGTATTTTTCCAAGTCATGTGGTTGTCCCACAGATTTCTCCCCACTTTTTCAGAAAAAGATCCCAAAAATATTAATAGGAAGAGAGTAATATGAACAAAGTGGAATTCAATTCAAGGTATTTAGCGTCAGTTGATGCTTGAACTGTGCAGTCACATGGTGAGGCCGTTGTGCTTTTTGTAGTTTCACTTCCCTATCACATCATTATTGTTGGTATTAATTTTATACAATTGTTCCATGTTCTCACTCATGTTAAAAACTGCCAGTCACTGTTGAAACAGAACAGAGATATCTAAGGGTTAAGGCTCAGTTATTAAAGAGAAGCTAAGTGGCTTCTTGCTGGGCAAAGCAATTAATTTTATTTTTTAGACCTACACGGCTTTAACTTTACCAAGAAGCCAAGTCAAAAAAAAATAAATCTTGATTTGGCACACAGAGCAATGAGCCATATGAATTCAAACAAACAATTTGGTTTATCAGAATATTCAGAATAGTACGGTGCAGGGTTACATAGGGGCATGGCCAACAAACTAACTATAAAGTTTCTGGTGACCAAGTTAAGCTGTTTTGTTTTTGTTTTGTTTTTTAATTAGAGTATGTTCTACTTGCACATGCAGAAGTAAATAACTTGTTCTTTGAACTATTTACAATTTTCTATATGCTCTTTTCTATTTGTTTCAGTTCTCTTATCCATTTGTTCACTGTTATGTGATCCAAATCCAGATGATCCCCTAGTGCCAGAGATTGCACGCATCTATAAAACAGACAGAGACAAGTAAGTATAATTTTGTTTTGAAAAAAATAATGATATAGTGGTGAAATGTGGCCAGAAAACAGTTGAGTAAATGCTGCTGTTTAAAACAGAATTGGGTAAAATATTTGTGCGTTTTTTAATCGAGAAGGCTTCAACAGCATGCTAGAATAGAATTTTTATACAGTACAAAATTACTTTCAAGTTTAAAATTGCTATGGACAATTTATAAAGTGAGAACATTCTGGTAATAGTTTTGAGTTGGGTGGAAGAAAAGTTGTGCGCTACTTTGATAAATTTCAATATTTCTGTTTTTAAGAAAACTACATCAAAATTATCTATTAGTAGTTCTGCTTTGTGTTTGCAATTAAATCTGCCCAGATAAATTTAATAGGGCTGTATTGGCTTGTCTTTGTTACTAAATATACTTATCTAATTAGGTACAATAGGTTAGCAAGAGAGTGGACAGAGAAATACGCTATGCTGTAGGGTAAGACTGCACTTCATGGTGCATTAATGATGTGGGGACTTCAGCACTTGAGTGCAGCATGCTTAAGGCACTGGATTAACTAACAAAAGATTGTTCAAGTTACTGAAATACAAAGTTTTAACTGCTTGATTTGTATTCAGCGTGGGAAGCCTATCTGCATGACTAGATGAGCATAGTCAAATATTTAAAAGTTTTGTAGATATTTCTTGGTTCTGGAAAAATGCACTTAGCTGGTAAGTGTTTGTGGTCCTATTCAGCACAAATGTGACTCTACTTATAATTGAATTTATTTAGCAGATTAAATTCAGAAGTAAAAAAGCCTATAGGCATGTATAGATAGACACTAACATAATAACGGAGCATGTCAATTAGCACTGACTTGATTTCAGTGGGGTTCTGCACAGTTCTCTCACAATCCCTGCTTATGCAGGAGGCTGAGATTTAGTATCTAAGGGTTTGTTTGTGATGTTTGTGTGAAGTTTTGCTAAAAATATATCCATTTATACTTGCATATTACATGATTTCTAATATGCAGTACTGTGTACTTTTATATACTATATCAAAATTGGCAAGTGTGCTTTGTCCAGAATCCACTGCAAAACTTTTAAAATAGTGACAAAAATATTATGTTGATGGTTCATACTCTTATTAATGCTATGCAAATGACCAAGTGAATTTTTGAGTTGATACCAGTTAGTAGAATTGTTTTGAATCATAGGAAATTATAGGGATATTGCACATCTAGAATTCCGATTTCCTAGTTTTTATATTCTCTTTAAAAACTTTTAATCAAATAAATAGAGTAATCTCATTCAAAAAGCAAGAAATAAAATTGTCTTACTTTTTGGAATCTATTACTCAATTTATCCTAAAATTTTGAATATTGTGTACTAAGAAAGCTAAGTAGATTTTAGTTAATTTTTAAAAATTTGAATTTATTAAACATTTTAAAGAGAATATGGCTTTTTTACATGACCACTTGATAAAACTTCCCTTCATGTTGTTCACATTTCCAGAAAGCCAAATAGATTTTCTTCATTGGTAACCATTTTCAAAATGATTTGGGGTGTTCCTGTTATTGACATATATTTCTGTTTTAGAAACTATTTATTTCAGATTTCATTGGAATACATTAAATATTTTGTAAAGTTCCTAAAAGTGATTGTGTTCATGAGTCACTACAAAGAACTATGTAATGTCAGATCAAATCTTTATTATAGTCAAACGCCAGCACAGAACTTTGTGATGTGTTACATTTTTATTGCTGGTTCTGGTTTTTCTGATATATATATATATGTTTATCTATATGTATAACATATATAATATTTTAAAAAGCATTTTTTTCCTTTTCCAGGTACAACAGAATATCTCGGGAATGGACTCAGAAGTATGCCATGTGATGCTACCTTAAGTCAGAATAACCTGCATTATAGCTGGAATAAACTTTAAATTACTGTTCTTTTTTGATTTTCTTATCCGGCTGCTCCCCTATCAGACCTCATCTTTTTTTTTTCTTTTTTTCTTTTTTTTTAAATTTACCTCTATCCATTCATGCACATGCTCATCTGAGAAGACTTTAGCTCTTCCAGCTTTGGACAATAACTGCTTTTTAGAATTTGTAAAGTAGTTATACAAGAACAATTGCCCAAGATTCAGAATTCTTTAAATGGAGCATGTGTGTTGTGGCCAATGTCTTCACTCTAACTTGGTTATGAGATTGAAATCATTCCTCACTGCTCTAACAGTTCCTCTGAAGATATCACCCAAAGGGAGGGGAGATGGATGTTCAGTTTGCTCACATCACAGGAAATAGCATTGCTGTAGCATCATCCATCTTGTTTTAAAACCTTCCAGTGTTAGAGACTGAGGTTTCATGACATACTTGTGCTCATAACTGGTATGGCTGGAGAATTGGTACAGAACTTGTAGCATCATCAGAACAGAACACGTGATGTATCTTATGCATGTCAATAAAGGAATGACCAGTTCTTGTTCTACAGAGAATGGAGATTGGAAGTCCAACATCCCTTGTATTCCAAAATAGGGTCTCGGAACATTTTTGTAATTCTCATTTAAATTTTGTTAGGATGCTTGGAGCTATTAGTTAATCTATCTTCCACAGCAGTTTAATATAGCACTGAATAAATGATGCAAGTTGTCAATGGATGAATGATCAACTAATAGCTCTCCTAGTAATTGATTTTATTTTCTTCAATAAAGTTACATAAACCAATGAGTTAGCTGCCTGAATTAATCAGTATGGGAAACAAAGTCTTTTGTAAAAGCAAAGGTGGTTTTTGTATATACTTGTTGGGATTTGCCTCATTGTTTGACATCAAATAATGATGTGAAGTTAGTAGAGTGAACCTTTTGCCATGTTCAGTTATAATACTCGGTCTGTGTTCAGGTTGACACATTGATCAGCCCTGGAATATGCAGAATTAATAAGCTAACCTAGTAGTGTAGACTTTAGTGAGCTACACGAGGTCCTGGAAACCAAGTTTTCAACTACAGGCTTGGAATCCAGCTGATATATGTACAGGTGTATTGTGGAGACTTCACCACATGCACCCAGCTTGCTAACTGAGAAGCATTTCTTCGCCTTGTATACTTGACAGCTGAAAGATCTTTTTGTGGGAGTAAAGAGGCAAAATTGCAAAATAAAGTACTGTTTTGATGTGGGAATTGTCATGAGGTTGTGTTGAAGTGACTTTTCAATGTGGGATGTTTGCTGTCCAAAGGATTATCATGCTACCACCTATATTAACAAACATTTTTGCTGCAAAAATGGTCACTATTTCAGGGTGACTAAAAATTAATAAAGTCATTGCTACAGTGTTTTCTGTTTTAAGAAGCACTGACTTGTGCCACTAATTCTTGTTTGATAATGATGGATTTTATCCTTTCTTCATCATAATTTTGTCTCCATCCAGGTCTATAGGTTCAGTATTTGATAGTCCTGTGCTATGAGTGTGTGCTTCTGCCACTTCTACTTCCATCTTTAGCACTGCTGTGTGCATCCTAATGTTTTTTCCTCAACATAATTTTGGAAATATCATTGTAAAATAAATGTAGATTATACATTTTATGAAAGGGGAACAGGTTTGGCCATGATTTGTTTCTTTAAAAATATATATATATATCATGTTTTGGTAAATTCAGTTTTGTCAGTGTGGTACACCAAGTTCCACCCAAGTGCTTTGAATGTATTACAATGTAAGTAAAAACAATTTTACAGGGTGAGGAAAGATTACTTGAATGGGGGCCAACAATTAAAATAAGGCTCCTTTGTTCAGTTTGCAATAAAATCCTTAATTATAGGGAACATGGCATTTTTACTAAAATGTTAGTAAGGTAGCCTTCTTCAACTTGGTGCCCTTTAGATATGTTGAGATTATAGCTCCCAACATATCTGGAAAGCCTATTTCTATTGCCTTCAGATGATGTAACTTACATTTTACTCTCATATACAAGCTGACTTATATAACACTGATTGCTTATTATATAATCTGTGCACAACTTTGATAGAAAAAACATTTCACAGTTCAACACTGATTGCTTGCAAGCTTAAACATATAAGACTTGATTGTCATGTAGTTGTAATTACAGAAGAATCTTTGCCTTTCCTGAACCATCTTAAAATTCTATGGCATGCTATATAAGCCTCTTTTCCCTCCTCACATGTTTGACAAAATAAAGCTCATAGGTTGAATAAACAATATTAATAGGTTACAGTTGGTTATTCTGCTGTATAGTCTTACTTGTAAAGACTAGGAACGTACATGAATTAGATTTTCTGTATAAATGCCTATTTCAGAATTCACTGCTTTCCTACACTCAAGTTTATAATTCCGAGATCTTTGTACTGCTTAACATTTATGTTTGTCTTGGAAAAGTTTCAACAACTTACTTGGCCTTGGAAAAGAATTGATTTGGTTCTATTTGATTCTATCCTATCGGAGTGTTTAATAAATATAAAGAGTGTCATGACATCTATTTTTCATCATTGACCAATGCTTGGAGGATGGCCACATAAGACTGCTATCCCCAGATCATTTTGTCTACCAGTGCAGTAGTGATCTCAGGTATGCTGAGATCATGTAAATGTAGTTCTTTCTACAATACATCAAAAGAGGTGTCTGGCTTTCTGGCATGGTCCTAATTGGTCTTGAATCATGTTATAGTGTATATGTCAGTCGGGCAAGCAAAACAGAATTCCACTTTGCAGTGCAAATCCTCATTTAGCAACCGCAATTGGCATTGGCAATTTGTCCGTTAAGCAAAGCAGTCATCAAATGAATACAGTGTACTTATTATCTTTCTTCGGGATCCCTGAAAATCAAAGTTTTCTGAACGAAACAAAGCAGTTACTAAACAAGGACTACTAATTTAATTTTTTTCTAGGTGCTATGAGCTGAAAATAGATTGAGTCTTGGCCTTGAACCCTTTTTCTCACAACTGATGTTGGAATATAGTTGGTTTCTGTGATCTTAGCACTGGTACACACACACACACACACACACACACACACCAGGCATTGTTATTAGCAGTAACAATACATTGGATTTTTAATTAACTTTATTCTCTCATTTAAAATACTAGTGTAGGTCTTAATTCAGCTCATGCATTCCTTGCTCTCCTATTTCCTAGAAATACCTTGGCAGAGTCAACTTTCTTTTTATAGATGAGGCTAAATTATCTTCAGGGCCATGTTACATGCTTAAGTAGTTTTCAGTAACTAAAAGAAAACAGCCTTTCTGTTTACAATATCATACAATACTGGTTTGACTAGCTTTAAATTTAACAGTAGTAGTGTGGTTTTATTGACTAACCTGTTAAGTGGCTCGAGAGCATTTTGTAGTGGTTGATCACACTTTATTTTTGGCACAAGTCCTGAGGTGTGTACGTAGCCTTCCTGCAACTGTTCAGGTTTTTCTACTGATCAGAGAAGTTGCCTTGCTGTGAAGGAATTGGTGCCGAATTTTTGTTACATCCTTATGCTATTCAGTTAATGCTGGAGTACTGAAAACTGCAGGCTTAAGATAAAAGTGAGTACTGACCACGGCCTATAAACCATTGGGCAGGTCTGAACTTTTGAGAGTAGACAGCATGCAAATCTTGAAGTTGTCCTTGATTTTCCCAAGATAAAGCATGACTCTTAGAATATTACTATAATGTGGAATGTTCTGAAAGCAACTTGAACGCATGATTTGCCTTTCATTAAATGTCCACATTGCTTTTTGGGAATAAGTCTGGATAACTGCATCTGAGAAACTGAAAAGTTCTCACTCCAAATTGGGGGTTGCTAAATCAGCTGCCAGTGGCTTTGGCTATTGTGGCCTGTAGGAAGGGATGTTGGCATTTGCATTGCTGACGTACAAGTATCCCACTGCTCTTCTGTGTAACTGCACCAGGCAAGAAAGTTGCTAAATGTAATCAAGATAGAACCCAATTTAAGAATACTTGGATCAGTCATTTTATCCATGGGATTAAACTTTAGGCTTGTTTCAGAGCGTCAAGTGGAAAGGACAATGGTGCTTTAATTAATTAGAGTTAGAAAAATATTTCTTTGAAGTGTAAAATTAAACTTGATTTTTTTTTCCAAATTAATTATGCTTCCAAGAGTTATTTTTTGAAGATATACTGCAAAATGATGTGGCTAAAGTCTCTAAAACTTAATATGGTACAAGTCAGGATGGATTGACAGATCTCTTTTCCCAAAAATAGCCATCCCACTCATTCTAATAGGGAAAGGAGGCTTGGGATTCCTTCCTTGAAGTGCCACCAGGTAGGACTCAGAAGGGGTGCCATTTAGATAACTGCCTGCCTTTTGGAATAATTCCACATACATGCCTAATGCTTCATTGGTCCTGACCCTGCCAGCCTTTAGAAAAATTTTGCTGTCCCATTTCCCCCTCCAAGATTGGTCTGGGGTGATCAGTATTCCCTCTTTGTGAAATATAACCTAGTTTGGCTATTATTCTCTCTCCAAATATGAAGCCCAAGGGAAAACAATATTGTAATGTGTGGGTATTATTTTTTGCTGGCTATGAAATTGCACAAAAGATTCAAAAAAGATGCATGGTTTGACTTAGGCATCTGCTAGAACCACTTCTGATTGACTAAAAACAGATTTGGGAGATTTGCTCAGTAAATTAAAAAGGTACACTGCTGTGAGCAACATTTTCACACAGGGTTCTTCAAATTTCTGCAAAGAAGCATTTGGACCATGTACATTTCAATCAAGTTGTGACAAGAGAAGATAAATACATGTGGTCAGTCTGAATCATTGTGGGTTACTTTTCCCAATATATAGAGTGTACCAAAAGACAGACCCCAATAGACAACTTCAATTAATTGCATTAAATGTTCCAATTGGCCATCATTTTAAACACTTATTTTCTTGACACATGTCCTTTGAATATTCCTACCGGTAAATACATTTAATAGGTAGGAGGGGGGAAAGCTATTTTGATTGGCCTAGAGTTTCTGCATAACAAGCACCACTACCCAAAAGCCTCTTTGATAGTTACTTCCTATTCAATTGGTTAGGAACATTCAAAAGTAAGCCTTCTGAAGATCTTGAAAGTTTGATAATATAGACTGAAATGAGACATGTTTGTGGTCATGTTCCATCCTTGGTAAGTTTGCTACTGTATCTGGTCAGAGTGTTTAAGGAATGAGTTGTTAAAGTTTCTTTGTCTTCATTCTGCCTGGCAACAAGATAACATCTTGAGATTTTTTTTTCTGTATTTCCGATAATTCCTTGCAAAGAAACCCCATTTGAGTAGATATGCTTAAGGGGACAAAGGAAAGTGCTTCCCACACTGCACAGGACTTTAATCATGATTTGCTAAATCATGATTAGCTACAGTGGCTGGCTGAACCAACTATCACTAAGCTACAGATATAGTAGCTGGCTAAGTGCACCTTGTCTAATGTGTATTAACAATGTCACTATGCAGTATGAAATGTCTATGCTTAGTGAGCTGTTATCCTCCAACATTTATGAAGAAATAACTGACTATGGGGATACGGGCTTTGAACAAGCTATTGTGCCACCAATTCAGCCAAACCCAGATTATTTGCAGTTGATTTCCCTGGAGTCCTTGTCTTAAGAAACTACTGGTATACAAAGACAAGTTGGGTGAAGCAGAACATGCTCCCTGTCAGAATAGACTTAATATTATTAGCAATCTAATAACAGGACTTGCTAAAACTCATATCCATGGTTCTGCTATGATTTCACTCAAACTCTCAACCTTTGAATTGCTACCGTGTTGAATGGGTACGTTTTCAGCAGCTTTTATATATATTTATATACTCATAGTTGGCGCCTTTAAAGACGTTGAGTTCGCGACTTCTTTTTCTAACCACATTCAGAAATTGCTTGTTAATTGCTTTTCAATTATTGGAGAACTATGGGTTGACAAATTTGACAGCTCCAGATAATTTTCTTTCAATCCTTAGCCAAAATAGATTTAAATACAAGCTTATTTTTTAAAAAGCTTGAATTAGCAGCAAAAGTGTGATTAAAATTGATTTTAAAAAGCTACAAATTGGACTAAGGGTTCAGATAAATTTGAAATAAAATTCTGGAATTAATTACAAGAATTTTTCCATGGGAAGTATTTTTCTTTTGATTTTTTAAAAATAACATGACGGAATAGTCCTTTGAAGCTTGGACGCTAGTGCAACCAGAAGGTACTAAAAATTACAATTAAAGGAGAAGGGCATACTGGAGAATGGAGAAAAAATATTTTAATATTTAACATATTGAAGGATATTTCTGAACAATTAAGCCAGAAGTTAAAGAATGTTTGCCTCTATAGATAAAATTTATTTATGGAAGAAGAACAAGTTTTGCCAGACGACTGAAACTGATCTGAAAGGATTTAAAAAGGACAAGCTACAAGAATCATATGGGAAAAGATACTACACTAAACATACAAAAGCAAAACAAAACAACAGCCAATGTCTTAATAATTAAAAGGGATGTACAAATAACAAACCAAGAGAGTGACCTGAAAATTTTTCCTAAATTGGATTTTTTAAAAAGTCTTGTTAAAGCTTTGAAGAATTTTGTGTGAAGGGCAAAGAAAAAAAACAAGTTTTAGGACATTATTTGAAGGGACTGAAGATAAGATTGTTGAACGGGTTCTTTTCTGCAGCTTTATTTTTATTATTCTTTATATTACTTTTTTTATAACTATAGTTGTAATTCTTAATAAAATTACTATTTAAAAAAGGAATTCAGCAAGTTGCTGTTCCAGTATGCCTAATTATGGGATCTGGATAACAAATATATGGTCTATGTATTTTGGAAATTTAGTGAACTAGATATGTTAATAAGTTATTTTGTGCTTTTGCAATGAAACAGGCTAACTACAAAATTAAATTAAATTTCACCTTCTTGTTGAAAGAGTAATTTAAATTATTGCAAAGCTAATCAATCTATTGTGGAAGTGGATGGCACTCTCTTAAATAAACAGCATCAGATATTACGGGGCGGAAAAAAGTCAGTGATGTTTGAGAAAAATAACTCACTTATGACCTGTAGGTCATTACGACATTTTTAAAATGTATAAGAGGTATAAGTGATAAAAGTTATTGGTCATCTTAATTTGCCATTTCTTTTCTGTGTGGGAGGAAGAACTGGATTTGGTTTATGAATTGCATCTGGTCTTTCCATCTACCTGGGCAGATTCCATATCGGGGGATGGTCTTACATGAACAGAGCAGCAGCAGCCTTTATGTGGAAGATCAAAAACAATACTTCTCATTCAGCCCAGATTGGTCCCTGTTTTATACTATCCTAGTACAGGAAAACAATGGGATGTTTTGTTTTACATTATTTCAGATGTTTTGCTATCCTGTGATTGGCATTTTTAAAAGATCTCCAGTTATGCCCTCCTTGATGTAACAACCCTGTTAAACATGGCAGTAGGCTACCATAATTATTTTTTAAAAGCCCCCTATGGCCTACTTGAGGCTGCTTCAGGTCACACAAGGCCTTCAATCTTGAAGTAGCTTTGGAGAATGCTCTTGTGCAGCCTCTGCAACTTCCCATTCATGTGTGATTTTCAGAGACTCTGGAGGCCATTCAACACATAACTCTTGTGTGTGTGTAATTTCCATAATTCCAAAAATAGTTGTTGGGGTTCGGGAACACTAGCATGTCCCCTAAAATGTGGCATGTCACCTTTGATGTGTCACAGTCTCACCATCACTATCCTAGAAAATCTGAATATTTAACATACTTAAGAATTTGTTGGCTTTTCTTGGGACTGAGTGACATATCACTATTAGCCTTCTGGAAATAATTAAGTTATAATTATGGGATTGCCTATGTTCTCTGTTCAACTAAACAAACATATTTTAGACATTCAGATTTTAATCTGTTTATCCAATACATGCTGGAAAACCAGCAGACAATCATATTTCCAACCCTCTCAAAGTTGTAAACATGGAAGTAAGTACATGTGAGGTTGTAAAATATATTTTAATTACAAAGAACAACTAGATTAATCTTAATCAGAATCAGGAAAACCAACTAAGCACCAGGCTGAATCCTCCAGTCAATGGTTCTGGTTTGTTTAAAAGATAGCAGTCTTAAAATATCTGAAAAGATGTCATTATCCAACTGAAAAGTTAGAGACTTGAAGTATTCTATGCGGCACATGGAATAATGAATCTGAGTTGCAGAAATGTAAAGTCTGATTAAATGTTATTAAAACAAAGCTTAACAGTAAAGTCATTTGCAGATGACTTGGCTGGAAAAAGGCTCTTTTTCACAATGTATTTTCAGGCACAGGCTAGATAAGTTAGTAACTCTCTGGGAATCCTTGACTTTGAATCGTTTGGGCTGGACCCAGTGGCCTAAATGGTATCTTCCAACTTCATAATACTATAGATTAGAGGCGTGGTAAAAGAATAGAGCTTGCAAAGCAGATAAATGCATTAGGTGGGTCTGCCTTTGACAGAAAAGATTATCTTGCTAACAATATCTGTTCAGATACTGGTATCTGAGAAATTATAGCCAACATGAAATAGAAAAAAAGGTTAACTACACTTCTCCAGTTGCTAATATAATGGATTGCATCTTCACCCATGGCCATGTTAGCTGGCACTGCTAAGAGTTATAGTTTAGTAACATTTGAAGGACTATGTTTTTTTTTCTGTTTCTGTTCTATGCAATTCTAGCTGGAAAACAAAACATATGTCCAGGTCCAGGTGGAAGTTATCCAAGAATTTATAAATACAAAATTGCAGATCTGGCAAAAATATGTAACATGCCTCTAGGAATGAACTTTATGTTGGAAGAAAATTAACGAAATATTATACTCTCAAAACAGGAATTTAGAAAGCTTATTTATTTGATTATTTCTGTCCTTTCTTATTTATACAAATACCTCAAGGCAGTAAAGATGTCCAACACACCTTCCTCCTCCTCTTTTCCCTGCAACAACAATCTTGTGAATTGGATTGAGAGAGAATGACTGGCCCAAAGTCACCCAACTGGCTTTCGTGGCTAATAAGGCTCCATCAAAGATAATAGATAAGCAAATCAAAGCTGTCTCAATCCTGTACCCTGACCTGAAATGCAACTGGAATGGGCTCAGGTAATCTATTTCCTCCCAGATCTGGTGTAACCACTGTCTGATTACTTTTTTTTTTTATAATAAGTTTTTTTTTTATTTTCCAACACAATTCTTCCATTACACAATGTATCAAACTGGGTACAAACATTTAACAGATACAATCAAAAATATCATTCTAGTTCTTATATTGTTATTTTCTAATCCATCATATATTATTTATTTTATCAAT
>JANHFL010001224.1:105518-119165 GCA_032468155.1 Oxyrhabdium leporinum | reverse complement strand
TCCAATATACCTCAGAATATTGCCCCCACAATCCGGGTCCTCATTTTACCTACCTCGGAAGGATGGAAGGCTGAGTCTAAAGTTAAGGGAAAATGAGATTTAAAAAAACCCTCCCTATTCACCTTTTCCCCACAGCGTCAATTTTATGCACCTCGACTATTTTCCTTCCTGCTTGCAATTTTTCTTCTCAGCAAAATACCGTAAGGTAATATCGTTCCCTTTTCTACTGTAGGCAATTGATCATTTTTATTGGCCTTGTTTTGTTGCTGTCACGAGCAATTCTGCATTTCTGAGACTTTACCAAAGCTGAATATTAAATAGAACAGATAATTTCCCTACATGGTAGGTGGTCTATGCCTATGGCTACAAACTACATAGCATAGATACACTCAATTCTGTTTGTTGTCTGAGCTGACATTGTAGTGTACTAATAAGGCAAATTATCTGCTTGTAAAAACATTGGAAATTATTTCTATAAATTACCAATTTCTTCACAGTAGGTGGCTTATCTTTCTGATTACTCAACTAATGTTGGGTTGTTGACTCTTCTGGTTGTGCTGAGACCTGCCAGTGGAAGTTAGGGCTGCTTCCTTCCCCATGAGGTTATACAGATTGATACTCTCTGTGAATGTACAGTAGCTGATCCTTCCAAAAAGTCATATGAACATTCTTTAAAAACAGTAACGCTGGGCAGCTTTCAAAGTTTGAAGGGGAAAAAGTCATTCAGTGCATTCATGCACTTTGCAGTATCAAGTGTTGGCTCCTCTTCAATCAAATGTGATTTGCGGGATCAAACAGCATGTGTAGAAGACACAAAAAATTTAAGGAGTTACATGAGCTCCCATGTATGCTTTAAATCACTTTCCCCTTCAGTTGTGGATCATTACATAAATTGAATAAGTGGGACCTATAACAAATCATTGGCCTTCCAAATCTTTGTTGTAGTTAGGACATAGAACTGCCTCTTCTCCCCAGTTTTTCTCCTCATTTGTCGATTAACATACTATGTCTATTAAGCATGTGTGATATCTCTATTATCGCCAACTCCCTGATGCCAATGTTTCCAGCTTGATTGCCTAAGTTGTTATGCCTACATTAGAACACATGCTTGGAAACATTTGTTATATTGTTATTATCAGAGTTGGATGCAGTCTGCTTATTCTCTGTTTTCATCACATTTGTCAATATTTTGCTGGTTGATTTGGGTATATGGCAAGTTTCCCTCTTGTATTTGACCTTGAAAATTGCTGATTCGATGATTCAAAACAATGTTGACCACATCTGATAACTACAGTATGTTGCTTTTTTGAGTTAAAGCTGGAGGAACGGCTTTGTCTGTAACACTCCTGCAATCTATAAATGTACGAGGAGGTTCAGGATTGGGCTTGCATATTAAGTTGAGATGAATTAAAGAGGTTCATGGAAGGAAGTCTCATTCCAACTCTTGCTTCTATCCTGTGCAATTCAGGTGATTTCAGGGAAGGGACTACTATATATGAGAAATGTTCTTCTTTTAGGTGTTGTTCTCCAAGACACCAAGAATATGCATTGTATGCATTGATACATATTCCCTTACCCACCCAAAATTGTTTTCCAGGAAGATAGTATTCTGTGTGCCAGAGTAATACTCCAGTATTAAGTTCTGGGTCTCACATAGACCTTCTGAGAAGGTGAAAATGCAGCCTTGTACATTATTTGGAAGTTGCCAACTTGTTGATCACCCAAGTCAAGCACAACGTGCATTTTGCGAATGTGCAAGCTTCATGGCAACCATTTTGTGAGGACAACAGCCACAGGTTCCTTGAAGTCCACAAATGCAAAAAAGATGCCTGCCTCTGCCTAATAGGAACTAATACAGTAACTATAAACTGGGTGCGTGCATGTGTGATGGGCATAAATTGTAGCCAACCTCTGCCTTGCGCGCTCCATTTCTTTTAGTACAGTCCCATAAAAGAGATTACAGTAGTAAGTTTTGCTTCTATTTTTGTAACCATAATTGTAACCACAATTCTTCCTACATCCAACCTTAATCTTAATCATGGTTGGTTGAGATTATCAACTTAAAAAGGTTTGAAATTAGCATATTTCAGAAAATCTATGGCCTTCATATTAAAGTTATCTTAATTACCAACCTTTGGTTTTGCCTGGGTGTGTGTGTGTTAATGCAACAAATTACCGCATGGCTTAGCAATGTCAATTTCAGTCCCAAATGCCATTGTAACTTAAGGACTACTTGTAAGCATAAATTATTGTTTGTCACTGATTTGTAGTGACTGTATCTAATATAACCCATGGATAGATTTTCTTGGAGAAGTCAAATTAAAAACCATGTTCATTTATTTTTACGGTATTGTTCATGATCCTCCCTTTTATTGAGCAAGAGGACTTTATATAATTTATTTCATCACTCAATTTTAAGCTTTTGTTTGTTTCTGTTGTTTTCTTGTTTCTTTGTTTCATTTGGCTGGTTTGTAGGATCCTTACTATAGATTTAATGATCTGGCCTACAGATGGATCTCCTTGGATAATTGGACATATAGCAGAACATTCAAAGCTCCTTTTAATATCAGGTATGTGATCAAACTGAATTTAAGAATACTAAGGTTTAAACTGCACATCTGCATGCATTTATGTAGGAATAACACACACACACACACACACAGAGCGAATACAGCAGCACACAACTTTGAACAGGAGAATTGCTGATTCATGTACTGGTCTATGAATCACCTAACCCATTTCACTGATTTGTTATAATGATAGAATTCGGGAGTGGGTTTATAATTGTAAAGAAGAAATGTAAATGTAATAAACAAAATGATTCAAAATTCTGTTTTTATCATCTTTTCTGTAGCACGTGGCAAAAAATGATGTTGGTTTTTGAGGGGGTAGATACGGTAGCACAGATTGTGGTCAATAATATAACTGTTGGAAAGACGGATAATATGTTCCAGACGTATGTGAGTATCTTTTTTTGTGGGGGGACTGGATTGTGCTTCGTTAAAGTTACAGAAGAGAACAAAAATAAACACATCTCAAATTCAGGCCATTCAAATGTTATCAATTTATTGAATAATATAGTTTTACTCAGGGGTGTCAAACTCAAGGCCCGTGGGCTGGATCTGGCCTGCAGGGTGCTTAGATAAGGCCCATGGGGCCACCCTGGAAACAGTGAAAGACCGGCCCACAGTGCCTCTACTAGTGAAAACGGAGCTCAGGAGGGTTGCGTGTAGCCCTCCCAAGTTCTGATTTCACTGGTAGGTGATTGTAGGAGGCCGTCCCAGCCGAAAACGGAGTTTGCAAGGGCCGCACATGGCCCTCCTGAGCTCTGTTTTCTCTGGCAGAGGGTTGCAGGAGGCCATCCCAGCCGAAAATGGAGATTGGGAGCCCGTTTTCACTGGCAGAGCGCTCAGGCCACCACAGGCGCCCACGTCACGAGTGGCGTCAAGCTGGCCACAGCCATCCTGGCTATGCCCATCCCGGCCCCCCATGGTCAAACACAACTCTGATGCAGTCCTCAATGAAATCGAGTTTGACATCCTTGGTTTAACTCAAATAAGAATAGTAACTCCCAATACAGTGTGTAATATGTTACAGTTATCCTAAAGAAGTTTCTGTGATTGAGAAAAGAATATATGCATTTGATGTATTTTGCCTCTTTAGATCTCAATTTGAACTCTTGCTGATGGTTTGCAGTGGGAGATCCTGCACATTGATGTATACAGGAAGCTCTTAACCTTCAAACGGTCACTTAGCAACCATTTGAAGTTATGGACTTAAAACAATCTTATGAACTTTACAACCCAGATTCAAAGTTTCAATCCCTCCCACCCCGTACTCATGTGTTCACATTTTGACCTGCATTTATGGCTGTTTGTAGCACCCCAGTCACGTGACAGTGATTTATGATTTTTGGGGGGGTGGAAATTGGCATTTATTTCCAGTTTTTGGCAAAAAATACACTTTGCAGACAATGGGTTCACTTAACCATTACAGTATTCACATTCTGACCATTGTGTTTGCTTAACAAACACTGCAAAAAAAGGTTGTAAAATTGATTTGATTTTGTTATGACTCATTTAATGATTGATTAATGTATTAAAATAAAAAAGTGAAAATACATCTTTTTTTCCCCTTATCAAGTTTGTGAGCCCCTGAAATTCAGCCATGGACCCTGAGGTGTTCATGAACTCCAGATTAGAGCCCCTGAATGAAAGGAACTGTGTAAATTTAATCCAAAGATGACAATGGTAAAATGGAGTAACCCAGCTCTAGGAATAGCTCTTAGGTGCTGTATCTCTGGTGTTTGAAAAGTGTAATAAGGGGGTAGAAATGGGAACACAAGGCTCTCATTACCTTCCTTAAACCACCTCTGCAGAAAGCTCAGCATTGCTTGAAGGGCATCTCTTCTGGTAAAATCCCTGCAAAATGCAGGGCCATCCAGCAGCTAATGAAGCTGTTGTTGCTATTATCCAGAAGGTTTGCTATGCTCGGAGCAGAAAAATCTTTCCTTGGAGTTCATTTCCTTCGGAGCAATGTGAAGATAGTCATACATCAAATCATCCGTATTTCTTAACAGCGTCCACATATGTGGTGTACATCCAAAAACAGAAGAATTTATGTACACATAATTGAACCAACGTACAAATGTTTCTGTGCACCAGAGTAATTCATTCATTTTGTCTAAAGTCACCCTTTCTCTCTTTGTTGATCTATCCCCGAAATAGAAATTTGATGTTACTGATGTGATCAAGGAGGTCAACACAATCCAAGTTCATTTTTTGTCTGCTATTTTGTATGCTGCACAACAAAGTAAAATTTATCAAGCGTACAAAGTGCCTCCAGAATGTCCCCCACCTGTGCAAAAGGGAGAATGTCACGTGAATTTCATCAGAAAGGTAATACTGCTGTGTGCATGTAGGTTATAATAATGATGATCAGAAGAAATGAATCCTACGATTGTCCTTGTTTGCTAACTGAACATCTCTTAAATATATCTATTAATGATCCATAATCAATGGATACTTTTATAGGTCCACCCAAGGTTAAGCAATGGGATGTACCTTGACTTGTTATAGGTAGCCCTTCCTTAATGACCGCTTTGTTTAATAAGCATTCTAGGTTATGCTGGTACTGAAAAAAGTAGCTTTATGACTAGTCCTTGGGCTAATGATTGTCACAGCGTCCTGGTGGTCACATAATCAACATTTAAGTCCTTCACAACTAGCTTCTGACAAAAGAGTCAGTAGAGAAGCCAGCAGTGAAATTGCAAGTCTCAGCCACAGATGTCTTACAGAATAACTGGGGATGATTCGCTTAACGATCATCATAATCATTTGCTTAATTATTTGCTTAATAATTGCTTGTCCCAATTGTGTTTGTTAAACAAGGACTACCTGTATTTTAATTGTTTGTAGTTATGGTGTGCCCAACTATGAACTTTAAATATGGCTGTGATTGCTTTTTAGAAGTAAGTAATAAAAAAAGCATATTTTATAGTCTGCTATTCTTACCTGAAAGTAAAAGAGAAACTTGCATATATTAGATTATGACAGGAAACATATTTGCAGAATTCACGATAGACTTAGATTTTTATTTTCCTTTTCTAATACTCTACATAGTTAATATTAATATTAAAATGTTTTTTTCCTTTAGTGAAAGCTCACATAAGTACTGTACATAACACACTTTACTGCGACAAAAAGCATTTAGAAATAGAAATGGAGACTTTTCAGTACAATGAAAAGATTATTTAGCACCAACGATAACAAAATAATAATAGAGAACAAGAGAGTTCATATAATCCATGCCAGCAAAAGCCAGCATGTTTCTAGTTGGGGTAATTGAAATAGAATGGATTTTTAAAAAGTAGCCAACTCCTATTCCTTTAATGAATGGTGCTTCATGACCGACTCCCACCAGAGAATTTCAGCAACGAGAAAAGATCCAAACTGTGAAGTCTCAAAAGACACTTGCAGACTTGTAAAAATCTTGGCCAAGCAACTTTGTATGCATTGGCTGTTCCCCATGTACCAAACTACTTGCATTATGCAACCTGCCCTGACAATTTATGGGAAGGGTTACCTAATAAGACATCAGATCTTATTAAGCTATTTTAAAAGGGTGATGGGATCTATTTGAGGATTATTAGAGGATAATTCCCAACAGCTATTATTCAGTTCAGTCATAACGCATACAAATGTATTAAAAAGACCAGTCAGTCTTGTTTCTGTAAATATCGGACAGAACAATCCTCTGCATGATTATCTGGATACAAGTCCCTCTGTGTTCAAGGTGACCTACTCCATAATATGTATACAGTGTTTAAGATTGCAGTCCTAGAGTAGAGAGGCACCATTGTGAATGAGATGTGCTTTAATTATTACAATTAAGGGCCGGCTGGTCTAGTGGTTAAGGCACCAGGCTAGAAACCAGGAAACTGAATTCTAGTCCAGCCTTAGGCATGAAAGCCAGCTGAATGACCTTGGGCCAAGAGGGATTCACTCTCAGCCCAACCCATCTCACAGTCTTGTGGGCAAAATATGAGGAGGGAAATAAATCAGTTTATTAGCTTGGTATCTTCTTTGTCCCTTGCTAAAATAAAAAAAAAACTTCATCATACATGGGTGGAAAAACACAGTGTATTAAAATATAATAGAAATAGCTTTGGTTCAATTTCAGTGTGGCGTCTGTGATTGAATTGGATAGATGAAATAAGCTGTGATTAACCATGACCAATTAAAATGTCACATTTCTGTCTGAGAATCTCTGCCTACACTGCCTTCTAGGTTGGTTAGAAAACAGCTTTTTGAGAAAAGTTTTCATTCTTAAAGAAACTGTGTAAGTCTGAATATCAGTTAAGGGTTCCTAAAAGAATCTTTTCCCCCAGTATTCCTCCTGTGTATTTCATTTTACAAGGAAATTTATCATGATAACTTGTGGCAGTTTATCCATCATTCAACAGTAACCACATGGCATTTGCAATAAAAAAGGGCAGGCTGAAGTCCTGGATCAGAGAAGCAAGCTATGGACTGAGTTCACTGTATCACCAAAACCTGGTGGAAAATTGGTTCAGTTTTCTAATGTGGGTTTATGTTTATGTTTTAAGGATAAGGGCTCTGATGGCATGAATATCTGATATCTGCTTGGCTTAATATAGCGATTTTGTCTTAAAACAAAAACTAAACAGGCCTCTTAATTGAGAGTGTTTCTAGGCACTTTCCCTTAAATTAATGTTACCTGCAAGACTGGCTTTCTATTTGTCTTCTATTTGTTTTTCTCTCTTCATGCCAATATTTGGACAGGTAGTTGGTACTATAGTGAAGCATGGTCCCCCTTAAATATGTGGAACAGGCAAATATGTTCTATGGAGCTGGTTATCTGTGGGTGAGATATTTACTGATTAACCTGATTTTGAAGTGGGACCGCTTCTCTTGACTTTCCTATCATTCTGATATATTTTGTAAAGAAAGACACTTGAAAACAGCTGCTGGCTTTTTTTCCTGAGGTGTCTGATTTTAGGAGCTAGCCAGGTATTTTCATAATGCTGTGGGTGAGTGTGCACGGGCCAGTTCTGTGAATCCTTAAAACCTCCCGGCTCTTTGCATTTAACTAGGAACAGGCCCGTGCAGTGCCCATGGTTGATGTTTGTGACTTTTAGAACCACAAGCTTCAGTTCATCTTGGACCAGAGCATGGTTCTTCAAGGCATACCAGTACCTGATGGTCACTGACTTAATTTTCTTTTTCTTTTTTAAAAAAGCAATATGTATGTGGAGAGAGAGAGAGAGAGAGAGAGAGAGAATTAGAAGTGACTCAAGTATGTGATCTCATCTGAGAACCCAGATCTTTAAAGATTTGTCTCTCTTCCAAAATTTTAGCCATTTTAATTTAATAAAAGCGACACATTCTTTTAAATACACATGCATCTAATGTTTGTATTTGGACTCCCTTGCTGTTGCACAAAACTGGGCAGTGCTTTTGCCAGTTGAAAAGATTGATGTCCCTAGAGTATATAAATTGTACTACAGCTTCTTTCGGGTATGGATTAGTGTTTGGATACGCAGAATGGCATGGTCCAGAAGGGCGAAATGAGTTCAAAGAGGCTGAAAAAAAAATCCTTAATGAAGCAGCTCGTGGCATACTAGTAACACTGAAGAAAAATGGCATGGTTGCAGTGATAAGTGTCAGTAGCTTGAATGACAACATTTTGATTACATGATGGAGGTAGTTGTTAATCACCAATGTGCAGGCACTCTGCAAACCAGACCTGCCCTGTGGATTGTTTGTCTTCTCTGACCTACTATTATACATTGACTTTGTAGTAGTGTACATAAGAAAGTGAGGAAATTAATCCTTTATTAAAAACAAATAAACTTAACCTTTAAGTTGATAGAGTAGGGATATGGAAGTAAAAGTTCCAGGAAAATGAGGAAGATGGGCATTAAGGAAATACAAAATATAATTAAATGAATAATAAAAGTGAGTTTACACTAAATGTCTATAACATGATCTGATGATCAAATTTTATTTTTAATTTTTAAATAAAATTTAGAATTTTAAAATGGCTTTATAGCACATGAAGGCTGAATTCATGGCTTTATTTCTAATATTTTATGACAATTCTGTCACCTATGTTTTTCATGGAGAATATTTAGAGTAGTTGCCACATGCAAATTTAGGATTTAGAAGCGTGTGACTCCTGTCTGAAACTATTTCCCTTGCTTCATTCTTACCAGCTGCTTGTATAGATTTGAAACCCAACATTTGCATCATAGCAGCAGTCAAGCTGAAAAGTAATTTGTATGGGGATGGAGAACCTCTGCTCTAAGAAATGATTATTCCCAGGGTTATAAACTATATAAAAATGCCTGCTTCACATTAGTTGTAATTTGATCTGTTTGCAGCCAAGCCAGTTCCTGGGATGTAGGGAACAAATGAGGCAAGTGCAGTGTGCATTGCCAAAATTAGTATGGTTCAGCTACTGATTATTAGGGTTATAAATTTAGATGGTAGGTCACAGTGTAAAACTTTAGCAAGGTCACTTGTATGCCCAGAGGAGAGAATTATGAAGCCATGTTTTAGGTATCTGTCCAGGGAGTGGTCAACAACTTTTTTGCCCTAATGTTTTTTGTGTGATCAGAACCTCACATCGAGTGGAATATGTGTGTGTGTGTGTGTGTCTTTTTCATTAGTTTACACATCAGTTTAATGGACTCATGTAAAGTTAATAGAAAGCAGTGCGGCTGTTAAATTTTCATGCTGCATGGATAATCTGATTCTGGATGTCTCATTCTTGGATTATTAAATTGCATAGTTTTTAGAAGCTAAACTCCCATGAGTGGTTTTCTTCAAAAGCGGAAACTAAGTGGAACTCTTTTCTGCTTGTTTTGGCTGACCAACATTTTTGTTCGTTTGCTTGTTTGTATGGGGACTGACAATACGGGCCTCCAAATATTATTCCAGAAGCATGGTGAAGTTGCAGAAAATAACAATTTTAAAAGTTGTTTTCTCAAGTAGAAATCTGCAAGCTTCTTAAAACTCAGGCTGTATAGCATGATCTCACCCCCAAATTAGCTGAAATTTTGTGAAATGTTGACAGTCATAAAAAAAACAACAACCCCATGAGGAGCCTGTCATAAGCTACGCTGCCAATCTTTTAGTACAGTGCTTTTCTCTGTGGGAGCTGAAATTAAGGAACCATGGGTTCAGGAATAAAAGTCTCTGGTGCTGCTATTCTAGCTATTCTTTTTGTTTTGCATGGTAACGTATAAATTTGCCATCATCCTGAAATGGAATGTAGCACTTAACATGCTTTCAAAGTAGTCTCATGTGGCAAGTCTTATGACAACTTTGTGTACATTGACATGACGCCTGACAGCTAGCATGTGATGAAATGTATCTGTAGATGCTTCCACAGGCAAGATTCTATCATTTGGTAGCGTTTTTCACACAAAAGTGCCACTCCATGGGATAAAAGTTAATGTGTCAAGTGACCCTTTGGAATGTCTAAATCTCAGAGAGAAGATCAAATTATTTCTGAAGCATGTGAATTGTACTTAACTATTTTTGAAGCATAATTGATATTTCTTAGTATTTTTTAACTGGGATAGTAGTTTTAGCCAAATACAGATGACCAAGGTATGATACCAATATTGGTAGACAATATATAGAGATATGTATATAGCTGCCAGATGCTCCTTTGCCTGATTTCTACAGGATGACTGGGAGTTTCAACTTTCAGAACCTCGAAATTATATAATTGGAAGTAAGCTAGAGAGGTTGTCATGCATTCTGTATTGCAGAGCCCGTAACTGAACTGGAACAACACTGTATTAAGATTTTATATCATTGAACTTTCTTTTGGTCCCCATGGAGTATGATTCACTTATTTTCAATTCTAAGATTGGAAATATCAACTGAAATAAATGTCTGAAAAACATTCTTTCCTTTAAAGAGTTATGTTTCAACCTGAAACGTAAAACACTGTCAGTGAAAAAGTACTGAGAAGAGGGAGGATACCCATTGTGATTCTATATTGCAGGGGAAGGACTTGGCTAGCCTATTAATTTACACAATAGCACAGCTAAGAAACAATAGTGAATCATCTATAGAGAACATAGGATAGTAATCAGGTTTAGCTTTCATTTTCTCCTTAGAAATAAATATTGTTTTAGTTGTATGAAAGAATAATATTACAGTCATATCTCCGTCCCATAACTCAAGGAGCAAAGCAATAAAATGCATGATTTGGTGGTACTCCAATTTATCTTTACAGGTTAGGTCGAGAGAGAACCTTGTTCGTGATAACTGAGTTAACTTCACAACCCAAAAGGATCATTATAGTTTGTTTTGTTTTGGCTTGGCTTAGTGAGAGCTTGACTAAGATACATCTTAACCTTGTTGTCTTTCCTTGCCTGCCTAGATGCTTGAAAATGAATTTTGTTTCCTAGCCAAGCTAGGGCTGTGGATGGTGTTATGAGTGTGGAAGCTTATCAGTGGTTTATGGGTGAGAAAATCTGTGCTATACACTATCCTTCTTAAAAGATTTCTTGTCTTAGTCTGTAACCGTGATCGTAGGGAGACATCTTAATCCTCTTTAGCTTGGAAATGTAGTGCAGTCTCTGAGAAAAGAAATACCATTAAAATGAAAAAAAATCCTGAAATTAGGAAGTTGTTTCAGACAACAAAAGTAAGCTTCATTTCCAAAATGGAAAGTCATTTTAAAAAGAAGGGACTCGGCCATCATTGACAATCTTTTTAAAATAACAAATTTTGATTTACTTAGGATCATTCCGATCTCGAAAATCACTCTCAACATGGAGCTCAAAAAGACAGCACATCATTTCTGTTAATTTATTTTACTATTTTTATTTATTTTATTTTATATAATAAATTAATATTTACAGATTCTATGAGAAATTCTATTGCCCTTCAGAATGGATTTCTTTAAGCTAGGAGGCATATAAAAGGAAGCTGTGTAGAGGCATCCTCCATACTGGCAAATGGCTTCTTATTTATATTTCTTTCTGTTCACTCTACTGGGTTTTTAGTATGTTTCTTGCATAAATGTAATAACAACAACAACAATAATAATAATTCCCTTTGGAGATAGAATGGGTTATAAATGCAGTTTGTTTACAATGTGTGTCAAAACCTGTTCATTTCTTTATACAAATATGAGCAACCCACAAGTCACTTTCAACCTTCCGTCCTGTTTTGTGATCCCCACTTACTCAAACCTGGCGGCAAATTCAATCTTTTCTTCGTAAATAAAACCCTTTCCTTCACCACAATTCCTCGAAGTCCACAAAACTCCAGAAAGTGCCTCCACATTCAATTTTGCTACATGCGGTGATCATTGTCCCATATCTCAGTCCTGCAACCAACCCTGAAATGTCTTTCAAAAAAAAGAAATGCAGATCCCCTGAACGTTGCAGAATCTGGTGTTTTCCTACTGCTCATTGTGCCGTTCACTTTGTGTTTTGTCTCATTTATTTCAGGAGCAGTGTTCATTTAGCTGGGACTGGGGCCCCTCTTTCCCCACTCAGGGTATTTGGAAGGATGTTAGAATTGAAGCATATAATCTTTATCATCTTGTGTACTTCTCTGTGACTCCTTTCTATGGTAAGTCTTGCTTTCTTAACTCTTGACCGAGTGTGGGAAGCAATGGTGTTTTGATGCTTTAAAACTGAAGACAACTTCAGGTAGTCCTCGACTTACAACGGTTTGTTTAGTGACTGTTCGAAGTTACAATGGCACCGAAAAAAAGTGACTTATGACCATTTTCCACATTTACGGCCATTGCAGCATCCCCATGGTCACGCGATCAAGTTCAGAAGGCTGGCAGCTGACTCATATTTGTGACTGTTGCAGTGTCCCGGGGTCACGCGATCCCCTTTTGCCACCTTCTGCCAAGCAAAGTAAATGAGAAAGCCAGATTCACTTTACAAACATGTGACTAATTTAACAACTGCAGTGAGTCACTTAACAAATGTGGCAAGAAAAGTTGTGAAATGGGGCAAAGCTCCCTTAACAAATGTCTTGCTTAGCAACATAAATTTTGGGCTCACTTGTGGTCGTAAGTCAAGGACTACCTGTAATGGTTTTGCTTGTTAATGAAACTTTGACTGAAAATAGGCCTCTGTAATAATAGTTATGAACATCAAATGAACGTTGAGGCTTTTTTTCTTTAGTTAGCCTAGAATCTTTTTTGTGTTTCTAGTTATGAAGAAAGCCAATGTTTTAGCTATCTGTCTTCAGTTGTGTCCTTACCTCTTTTTTCAGAATATAAAATTGATTTTATGAAGGGTTTCCAGTAGTTACTGCTGAATAATTCTTCAAATTCCCATTGGTTTAGATTCATAAATTGTATTGTATCACAAACTTTGAACATTTCCTGTTCTCCTTCTTTTCACTTAACAACCTTCTTGCTCTCCCCATATTAACTATTACTACACTTTGTTTCTAGCTGGTCCACTATGGGCCTTCTGTCGTATTGCTTCTTGTGCTTTGAATAGATGTTTTCTTTATTTCTTTGCTTGTCAGCTCATTGCCCAATCTCCTGAAAGTTCCTTTTCTTGGTGCTGCATGTTCTATGAAGGCTTCCCTGAATAAAGGCTTATGATGAAAGTGTGTTAAGCTGGATACAAAGGTTACCCAGAGTGCAAGACCAGCACATGAATCAGCGTTTAATGTATCTAGAATCGGCTGTAAAAATGAGATATCAATACACATAATCAGGGAGGAGCACTCTTACAATCCAGAATATTGAAATGGAAAAAAAAAGAGATTTTTATAGGTGCTTTCGGTATCTATGGTAACTGAGGTTTTAGGAATGAAGACAGGGTTCTTACATTAAGCATGGGAAGATTTTGTATTTCTGGTAGACTGCCTAGCACCCTTCCATCTGACTTTTAAAAATTATACTTACTATTACTGAACCGTGGTGGTGCAGTGGTTAGAATGCAGTATTGCAGGCTAATTCAGCTCACTGCCAGGATGGAATCCTACGTCCGGCCTGGGTACCCCCACCCTTTGATCCTCCCCGCTCTCCTTCCTCCTCCGATCCGTCCTGACTGAGATCCCTCCCATAAAAGTTAAAATTCAAATTAAAATTAGTCTCTGCCCTCCCCCCATCCCGGCAACA